>CAJHQP010006853.1:0-35721 GCA_905132765.1 Moricandia arvensis | reverse complement strand
ACCAGAGTATGTGGATCTGGGTTTGTGTGTGATGAACAAGCCTTTAAGGCAATGATGAACATGAGATGATGAAGAGAAAGGGTTCTGGTTTACTTGTGTGAACTTGAATCAGAATCAGAGAGTATGAGAGACTTAGAGAGATAAAAGAGACTAAGAAAGAGAGAGACTTAAGAAGGATTCGATCCAAGAACTACAAGCTTTTTTTATTTCTGGAAGTGGAGAGGGGTTTTCCCCCTTACTCCCTTTAATAATAAACTCGACAGGATACACAATATATAGAGAGAGATGGAAGGCTACACGGATCAAAACCCTAAGGAATAAGCATGTGAAGTCAAGGTAACCAGGCTGGTTAATTTGAAACTTGTGGCTCAGAAGCTCCACACGTTTGGACAGGCTGGAAAGGCTCTTCCTTTGCTTTTGGGCGGATGGATAAGAAACCTTATCCATAAACGGCTCCTTTCTTCCTTCTTCCTTCCTTTGGTGAGTGGATAAGGTTATCCACACCTTGGCTCCTTCCTGGAAGCTCCCTTGGCCGAATATACCAAGGCATCTTCCTTTGGTCGCCTAAACCCTTCCTTTACACCCAAGATTGATCTTCACTTCAAACCCTAACCCTTCCTTGCTTCACAAGTCTTGAAGCTTCCTTGGCAAACACGTCTTGGTCATTTTAGGGTCACTTGATGTGCCCTAACCTTCCCAAGCCTTAAACTCATCTTCAAAGATCAAATGGTCGAGTTTAAATGTTTGTGGGTCGAGTCTGGTCCGTACGGATCCGTACGGCCATCCGTACAACTCACCCAAACATTGCCCATTTGATCCCTACTCTTCACCAAAGCTTCCCAAGGTCTTCCTTAGACTTCTCATTGATGTTCCTCAGTCTCTTGCACACTCAGAAGCTGTCCACAGCCTTTTCCATACTTGTTGCACAAGATCCTTCACACCACACTATCTTCTTTGCCTCCATCTCATCTCTCTCTTGTTCATTTGTATCTCTTCAAGTTAACACTCCCCCTCAAGCTTGACTCTAGTGATCCTAAGTCAAGCTTGGAACCTTGAAGTCACTCCTCATTAAAAACCTTATGAGAGAAAACCCTCCTTAGGGATAAAACCCTCATAAGGAAAAGAGTAAGCTCCTTCAAGGCCTAGGGATTGGCCAGTGAGTTCTTTGTGTCTCAACCAGTGTGGTGGACACAAAGAACTCTGGATCATGGCCCTCACTGTGGTGCAAGTCTGGACCGACTCTCATTGCACACCACTAACTCTTCTTGAGCTCATCTAGCTCATCTCATACTGATCATGGTCTCTCCCCCTTTCACCCAACTTCTTGTTGGGTTAAGTGCTCGGATTACCAAGATACAAACTCCATTGAGTACCATCTTCTTTCTCTGCCTTGGTTGCTTCTTCTTCTTGAATAACCACCAAGGACTCCATTTTCACAGATCATTGAAGCTTCTCAATACTCCCCCTCAAGCTTGACCATGTGGAACAAGTCAAGCTTGGAAGGACAGCTTCATGATCTTGATCAACACACCACTGCCCACTCCTTTCTGATCTCGCCACCTTGAATGGAATGCTGGAAGATACCTCAGCTAACTCTTCAACCACCTCACTTCAGAAGCCTCATTGTAGAGTCACCTTCTTCTTCACACAGCCAAGAGTGCTCTGACCACTCTCTTGTCTAGACTCGCCAATGTCTAAACCCGGATGGCTCCATCTTCTATTCCTGGTGCAATGGTGAGGAGGAACCAGGTCTTGAACTTAGATCATCAGGTAGCTCACTCAAGTCCCCACCTCAAGCTTGAATTGAGTCTAGGTTCAAGCTTGAAAGTGAGCCTGAATGAGCATACAAACCAGGAGCACACCACCCCAACAGCTGCGCTTAAACCACTGGTCCACCTCCATGTCTTCAGCTTCAAGTACCCTTCAGGTCACCGGCCTCCTCAAGCTTCAGTGATGACCTTCTCTTCTTGTGTGCCTTGAACCAGGAGCTCAACAACCTTCATGGTCTGCGCTTCTTATAACCGGCTACTACACCAAGAACCTTCCCATTGCCCCACACAATGGACCAAGCCTTCCTCTTGTTCCGGATTGGTGTTGAACAAGAGACACTCCATGTGAACCTGAAACAACACTCAAACTCCACACAAGATAAGACACATTTACATTGGGATCAAACCTTGACTAATCATCAAGTTTGATCACCAATGTCACAAGCTTTGCACTTAGACAGCATCTCGTTATCATTGAGATCCATCTAATGCAAGCTTACCACTCTCTAAATGCTATCACAAAGCACTTAGGCAGCCATTCCCTGCCTTAAACGACCCTTAGACATCAGTCTAGGTGTCTCAACCTTAAGGCAGCCCCAATGACAAGAGTATGCAACAGCCTTAACCCATTTACTTCATGAATGCAAAACAGATTAGATACAACTATCTATCATCCTAGCAAGACATTCATAAGAACAGAGACTAAGCATCAATGCCATTTCCAAACACCAGACCCAAATGCTTTACTTTAATCAGTTTCTATTCATGTATGCAAGCAGATTCAGAACATGCTATCTAATATCATGTCAAGCAACACTTAGAACTGGAGCAAGCACTTTAAAACACTCAACCATTCAAAACGAGTCATCTAAACATCCTGGGATAGATTCTAAACTTCATATCTAGCAATCTTAAACACATCCTCAGGTCTCAAACACATCACACAACACATTCAGTTCATAAAGTATCAAGCTTTATAACAAGGGACAGTAGGTTCTTACAAACAAGGAACTAGTGTTAGTTCCTTGAACACCTTTGATTCATGGCAAGGTCAGGAGCTCTTGGTTGCGACCCAACACCTCCTTCTTCCATGGACCTTCCCTTGGACTCTCCATGCCTAAAGTCCCCACCTTTCTTCATACTTTGGTCGCCCCCACCAGTAACAAGGTGAAAGCTTTCACCTTTCTTCCTGGTCTTTGAATAAGAACACGCCTTGGACTTGATTTGATGAAGAGGGTAGCTAATCCACTCCATAACTCCTGGATCCGAGGCTCTACTTTCTTCTGGACGGTATGAGAGAGAATGGGACTTCAAGAACAGCTTCTGGGTTTGCGGATGAACACCTACTTGCAGAGGATGAACTGGCTGGAAAGGAAGCTCCTTTCTGGGTTTTGATGGCAGGAGAGAAAGCCTTGATCTTTGCGGAAGCTAGACACCAAGTTCTGATGAACCTGGCTCTGATACCATGTTGGATTTTCACCAGAGTATGTGGATCTGGGTTTGTGTGTGATGAACAAGCCTTTAAGGCAATGATGAACACGAGATGATGAAGAGAAAGGGTTCTGGTTTACTTGTATGAACTTGAATCAGAATCAGAGAGTATGAGAGACTTAGAGAGATAAAAGAGACTAAGAAAGAGAGAGACTTAAGAAGGATTCGATCCAAGAACTACAAGCTTTTTTTATTTCTGGAAGTGGAGAGGGGTTTTCCCCCTTACTCCCTTTAATAATAAACTCGACAGGATACACAATATATAGAGAGAGATGGAAGGCTACACGGATCAAAACCCTAAGGAATAAGCATGTGAAGTCAAGGTAACCAGGCTGGTTAATTTGAAACTTGTGGCTCAGAAGCTCCACACGTTTGGACAGGCTGGAAAGGCTCTTCCTTTGCTTTTGGGCGGATGGATAAGAAACCTTATCCATAAACGGCTCCTTTCTTCCTTCTTCCTTCCTTTGGTGAGTGGATAAGGTTATCCACACCTTGGCTCCTTCCTGGAAGCTCCCTTGGCCGAATATACCAAGGCATCTTCCTTTGGTCGCCTAAACCCTTCCTTTACACCCAAGATTGATCTTCACTTCAAACCCTAACCCTTCCTTGCTTCACAAGTCTTGAAGCTTCCTTGGCAAACACGTCTTGGTCATTTTAGGGTCACTTGATGTGCCCTAACCTTCCCAAGCCTTAAACTCATCTTCAAAGATCAAATGGTCGAGTTTAAATGTTTGTGGGTCGAGTCTGGTCCGTACGGATCCGTACAGGCCGTACAGGCCGTACAGTCCGTACGGCCATCCGTACAACTCACCCAAACATTGCCCATTTGATCCCTACTCTTCACCAAAGCTTCCCAAGGTCTTCCTTAGACTTCTCATTGATGTTCCTCAGTCTCTTGCACACTCAGAAGCTGTCCACAGCCTTTTCCATACTTGTTGCACAAGATCCTTCACACCACACTATCTTCTTTGCCTCCATCTCATCTCTCTCTTGTTCATTTGTATCTCTTCAAGTTAACACTCCCCCTCAAGCTTGACTCTAGTGATCCTAAGTCAAGCTTGGAACCTTGAAGTCACTCCTCATTAAAAACCTTATGAGAGAAAACCCTCCTTAGGGATAAAAACCTCATAAGGAAAAGAGTAAGCTCCTTCAAGGCCTAGGGATTGGCCAGTGAGTTCTTTGTGTCTCAACCAGTGTGGTGGACACAAAGAACTCTGGATCATGGCCCTCACTGTGGTGCAAGTCTGGACCGACTCTCATTGCACACCACTAACTCTTCTTGAGCTCATCTAGCTCATCTCATACTGATCATGGTCTCTCCCCCTTTCACCCAACTTCTTGTTGGGTTAAGTGCTCGGATTACCAAGATACAAACTCCATTGAGTACCATCTTCTTTCTCTGCCTTGGTTGCTTCTTCTTCTTGAATAACCACCAAGGACTCCATTTTCACAGATCATTGAAGCTTCTCAATAAAACCAAAACCAATTAGGATTAGGTTTTGTAAACCAATTTCAATTGGGTTTAGGGTTAGGGTTAGACAAAACCAAAAACCAATTTGGTTTAGGATTAGGGATTTCGTGTTTTCTTTTATATATTGTACGCAGTCAGCTGAATAATGAATCAATCAAGTTTAGCAATCAAAAACGTTTCTTTTCATCTCTGCTCTTGCTTTGGCGAGTTGAGACTTGCTGGTGAGTAACATCCAGCGTGGGTTCTCTGTTTTGGTGTGTCATATCCAGATCAGAAGCCTTGGAGTATCAGGAGACGTACCATATCTCTTGTGTCCCACATCGATCCACAAGCCTTGAGGCAGATTGAGTCCTTGATTCTCTGTTTGCAAGGATTATCAAAGGATTTACCCACCTACAAGAGATCCAGGGAGTTACAGCCTATCCAGGGCCGTACCAACAGCAGTGTCTTAATGCCACTAACTCTTCACACAAACAAACTCTCCACTGCTTCTCAATGGGCAGCGCCTTTTTCTTACTTGGTTTGGTTAGACACTGAACACTTCTTATGTTCCTGTACAGCACTCAAACTCCAGAATAGATTAGGCCACAAGCATTGGGATGAAACCTTGACTAATCATCAAGTTTGATCTCCAATGTCAACAGCAATGCAACTTCCTAAATGACAATGCATGATCTGATAAGATAAAACACATTTCATTTAGGCAAAACTAGGCAACCCTAACCGCATCCCTAGACATTACTCTAGGTGCTCAACATAAGGCAGCAACCAACCAAGTGAAAGATGAAACAGCAAAACACCTTAACAAGTTCTAATCAGCCATGAGTGCAATCACTGGAGCTGATACACTATCTAGCACCCTAATACACATTCAAACAGAGAACAAGGAATGGCCTTTTTAACAATCACACAGCACACAAGACCTTTAAGCATCCTGGGACAGAATCTAGCAAGCTTTAAAAGACCCTCAGGACATGAACACACACTACACCACACGGCCATAACAAAAGTCTCAAGCTTTAAACAAGGGAAGGAAGTTATCTTACAGTCAAGGAACCTGTGCTGGTTCCTTGAACCTCCATGGTTAACCGGTTCATGACTAGACAGATTTGGGTTGTTGGTTTGGGAACCAACACCTCCTTCTTTGTGTGACCTTCCCCCTTGACCCCTATCATGCCAAAGACACCAACTTTCTCCATGTTTGAGTCGCCACACCAAGATCCAAGTTTAAAGTCTCCTTCTTTAAAAGGTTTCTCCTTGGACAGTGAGGAAGAGCGGCTTGGACAAGCTTCCACTGGCCTTCTTTCCCCAGAACGAACATGGGAGAGGAGGATGAACTGAGAATAGCTTCTGGGCACGCCATGAATGATAAAGTTTCGATCTTAAAGGGTTTAAACGACTGGATTCACAGAAGCTTCTTCATTGGTTTAGAAATGGCATGAGAGAGAGAGAGCTTGAGCTTGTGGATGCTAATGAACCAGGTTCTGATTAACCTGGCTCTGATACCATGAAATTTTATCAGAGTTCAGGCCGTGGGTTGTGTGAGAAGCTTCAACCTCAACAGGTTCGGACTGATCTTGTAATAACAAGGAGAAGAGAAGACTTGATGAGAGAATAAGATTGTGGAAGAGACTAAGAGAATAATGAGACTAAAGAGAGATTCGTGAGACTTGATGAACCAGAGACTAGGAGAGTGAAGAACAGAGATTTAGAACCCAGAAAAGAATAGGAAGGAGGAGGGGAAACCCCACTCTCTCCCTTAATTCGTTTACAATTGATAATGAGGCTTTTATAGGCAATACAAGAAGCAAACATTAACCTATATCTAAGGGCTGATAAAGCCTGAGAGAATGGACGGTTTAGATGAAGTCAGATGGTCTTCATACAGGCTGGAGACAGCCTGGGCGCGCCTAGGAAAGCTTGGCCAGGAATAGGCCAGCAATGCACATGAACCTGGCCAATGATCAGTCCAAGTTCATTCCTTCTTTTGGATAAGCATCTTGAGAGCATATTCCTCTTATCCATCTCGTCCCAAATGATCCCTTGCCTCCTCAGCTTCAATCAGTCACAAGGGATTCGAATTGCTTTGGTCTAAAGTGATCAAACCAAAGACAAACCCGAAACTGCTTTATTTTTTCGACCGTACGGACTGTGTACGGACCACCCGTCCGTACACCTTGACCCGGTTTTTGCACATTGCCCAAACTCACCCAAAAGTCGAACCAGGAAGTGTTTTGGGTTGACCATGTCCGTACAGTCCGTACAAGGCCGTACAGGCCGTACAACTGGCCGTACAGGCCGTACGACTGTCCGTACAGTCGACCCTATTTTTGCACTTTCGCCCAATGGCTCCCAAATCTTCCCAAACACTTCCTTCTTGATCATAAGCCCTTCTTGAACCTTGTTCCTGCTCAGCATAAGCTTCTGGACCCTATTTAGTCCTTGATCAGACTTCTAATGGGTTTTGGCCCTAACTTTGCACTTGGCCTTTAGTGGTCCATTTCTCACTTCAGGTTTAACAATCTTCACCACCTCTTCTTTCATCAGGCCTGAACATGGCTCTGTTAGCCTGAACAGCCTCGGCTTTTTGGCCAGGGAAAGCTCCCCCTTTCCACCAAACAACCCCAAGGACCCTTCCTCCTTCTGGATCTGAGCACACACTTCCTCCAAAGTTGGAAGCTTTGGTGACCTGAGGATGTGCTTAATCAGATCGTTGAAGGCCGGATTCAGAGTCAACATCAACCCAAACACCTGATCTTGTTCACGCCTCTCCATGAGAGTATCTTGATCTGTTGTGTTGGGTCTAAGCATTTCTAGTTCGGACCATAGTGCCCTGAACTTACCCAAGTGTTTGGTAAACTCAACATCTTCTTGAGCAAGAGTGTTTATGGCTCTCTTGAGCTCAAACACTCGGCTCAGATTGGAAGTGTTACCATAGATCTTCTGGAGAGTCTCCCACAGGTCCTTTGGAGTCTCGCAGTAGCTGTAAGCTTCTAGGATGGGTGGATCTAGAGAACCTTGAATCATGGTTTGCACCATCATGTCATCTTGGATCCACTTCTGTTGAGCAGCTAAAGCAGCCTCCCTTGCACCTTCTTCCTCACTAGCAACTGATTTTGGAGCTTCATTAGTGATATGACTCCACAAACCCTTGCTCCCAACCGCAGTCTTCACAAGCCGAGACCACAACAGGTAGTTTCCACCACCTTTTAGAGTAACCGGAACCGCTAACTTCACCTTGCTTCCTTCCATCTTCTAAACGAACCTCAAGAACCCAGAAAGCTTGAACCTTTGAACTCGAGATGAAGCTGAAGATAGTAGATCTAAACACCAGGAAGTAATGAACCAGGCTCTGATACCATGAGATTTTGAGAGAATGAGAGTAGAGTAACCGAGAGAATGAGAGAAAGAGTGAAAGATTGAGAGATTAAAAGAGAGTTTACTCGATGTTCATGATGAACACAAGAGAGAGTAGAGAGAACAACAAGAGAAAGAAATGATTTGCTTGATTGATTATCCAGAGAGGAGTTACAAATATATAGGCAGAGCTTTAGGGTTACAACGGATACATAAAGCAAAGGCTATGGAGTGGGAGACGTGGACGGTCAAGGGAAGAGGCGCACATGGTTTGAACGAGTGGATGAGGGTGCGAGATGCTTTTGGCATCTTGACCAGATGCCTTCTCCTTTCCAGCCTTGGACAGGCTGTCTTGGTCAAGCTTGACCCCTTATCCGCGAGCCATAACTTTACCGAGTTACCAGCAAGTTAACCTTCTCCCTTTTCACCCACCAAGGTTATCTTCTTCCTTCTGCCTTGTGACCCAAGTTTCAGCCATGGATGTACGGACCAAGAGTTGTACGGATCCGTACAACTTGACCCGGGATTTGCACAAGACCAAAATGTGATTTGGTCAAATTTAAAATCATTTGGGTCGAGTGATCCGTACGGTCGGACGTACAGTCCATATGGTCCGTACCGTCCGTACACTTGACCCGGAATTTGCACATCCTCCCTTTGATCCCAAACTCCATCCTAAACCCTTTAAACCTCCTCTCTTTATTACCTCAGATCAACACAGAGCCTACAGAGTCTGTATATTCCTGACCATGGAGAGATGTTTTGTGTGTGAAACCGGTTGAAGAAGCGCAGCCTGGTTAGGTGTTAAGATTCTGGTTCATGAGACACGCAAGAAGAAGTGTGGTGTAAGGCATTGGAGCAGAAACCAAAGGTGGATCGGTTGAAGAAGCGCAGCCTGGTTAGGTGTTGAGCTCCTGGTCCAATACTCATCTTTGCTCACCTTTCAAGCTTGGTCCATCACCTATACTCTCTGGATCAAGCTTGAGGAGGGTTATTGGTGAGTATTCTGAAGGGTCAAGACGTCCATAGACTCACCAGAAGATCAGAAGTGGAGTTCACTCAGATCAAAGAAGAAGAAGAAGAATGCTAGTGATGGAGTTCACACTGGCATGTCTCAGGAAAAGGAGGATAACTTCCTCACCATGAAGAATTTGACCATGAAATTAATTTCCCTACATTATACACTCATCAAGGGCATGCGGCGAATTGGAATCAGTCTAAAAGGAGTTACGGTTTGGAAGTTAGACCAGTTACAAGTTGCAGGCGTTCTGCTGTCTAGAGATCAGTTGCGGGTGATGGAGTTCATGATCCAAATTGGTCTACCAAGTGGGGGATTCAAGTGGAGTTCACTCCCCATCATGATTAACATTGTTGGAGCTCTCTGGAGTAGAAGCTGTAGGTCCTTAACCCCATTAGACTGGCGAGTAGTCAGAAGATAGGGGAGATACCAAACCGGCCAAGAGATGAGTTCCGGGTTGTTGATGTGTGCAAGGGGTGGAGTTCACCCTTGCAGCACAAGAAAGGGCGGTGATCCAGAGATCTTTGTGTCTAACCACACTGGTATAAGGCACAAAGGCTCACTGGCCAATCCCTAGGCCTTGGGGATTTCTACTCTTTTTCCTTAGTATGTTTTTGTCCCATTGGGTTTTGCATACTAAGGTTTTAATGAGGGATTTCTTCAAGGTTCCAAGCTTGTCCAAGGATATCCTATGGTCAAGCTTGAGGGGGAGTGTTGAGATAGAGAAGATAAGTACCAGAAGAAGAAGCTGGTTCATGATCCAAAGAAATAAAGAAACAAGAAGAAGAAGAAGGAGTGATCCGGATACTCCAAGTTGAGACTGGTTCATACAGTCTTGTGAACTAAGTCATTATTAGAATGGAGAAGAGAGAAGCATGGCTGAGTGTGGTCCATTGATCTGAGAGATAAAGAAAATAAAGAGAAGAATAGATACCTGAAAAGAGTTTGGTCTGTACAACCTTGCTACACAAAGCAGTCCGTACAGTCTTGGCTTCCAAGTAACCAAACTTAACCTAGAGTGACTTGGAAGGCAAGGAAGGTGGGAACTCGTCCAGATTAATATTCTGAAGCATATTTGAAGTTTAAATGGAGAATCAGACCGTTGAAGAGAGCTGAGGCAAGTGGAGATTTAATTAAGAATAAAAGTCACATGTTCTGCCTAAGAAGAAAGCAGTTTGGACCTGTCACTTTCACTCAACCAGACTGTGCCCATCTCTCTCCTGTCACTATCTACTCCCTCTGGTCGAGATTCACCTTGGCTGCATCCTCCTGGCTTCATCAGAAACCCTACAATAATATTTGTTTAGTAGATTTGTACTTTAATATTTATTTATTCTCTTGCAATTTGTAATCTGGCTATATAGCCACCCCATGTGTATTGTGAAACCTCTAAGGCAGAGGGGAGTTCTCTCTCTCTCTTCAATATTCTCTTGTTACTTCACTCTCCCCACACTCTTTACTTTCTTAATCTCATCCATACTCTCTGTGATTCTCACTCTCACTTAACCTCTCTCAGATACTCACTAATACTCTCTTAATCTCTTAGTTCTCCAGCAGCATTCTCCTTGATTCTCCTTTACTCTCATCAGTCTCTTCTCTATAATTTCGACCACACTCTGTTTCTACATCACTCACACACCAGAATCTGTCTATTCTCACAACGTGATGGGAAGTATTCAAACACTTCTGGACCACTTCTGGACCACTTTTGGACTGTTTAGGTCCTGTCCCTTTCACCCTCTCTGCCTGAGCCACTTCTGTCCAAGAATGCATTTGTTTAATACTTCTGTAGGTCTCTTTGTTTAATAGTTTATTGGGGATTTGTCTCCCTTTAAATATACATGTACCATGACTCAATTAAGGCAAGGAATCAGTTCCTCATTATTCTGGTTCTCTCTCTACAACTCTCTCCCTCTCTCTCTCACGAAATCTACCTTTCTCTCTCTTGTTCTTGCTGAGTTCTTCAGTATTCTCACATAAACTCTTTATAATTCTCACATTCTTTCATGGTATCAGAGCATTAAGCTCTTGAAACCTTATTCTAACTTAACTTCCGCACAAAATCACTTTCACTCTGTTTTTACTCTGTTCTTCACTCTGTTTTTACTCTGTTCTTCACTCTGTTTTTACTCTGTTCTTCACTCTGTTCTTCACTCTGTTTTCTCTCCATCCAGTTTTGAAATCTCTTGATAATCCAGTTTTCTAGACACTTTACTTATCTGAGTTCTTAAGCTCTCTTTCAATTTCGAAAATTCTATTCTATTGTGTTCTGCAAGTTCATGAACTCTTCATCTTTATCCATCAGTCCATAGTTTTGTCCAGTGGATAAAAGAAAACCAGCCATGGAAATGAAGATAAAGAGCATGATTCCAGTAACCCTTTAGGGGTCTAACTACCTGCTATGGTCAAGAGTGACCAGAGTTACCTTGGGAAGGCATGGACTTTGGGACAGCCACATCATAAAGGCTGATGCTTCAAAAAGGATGGCTCAAGAGGAGAAACAAGCAGGTGGTCTGAAGAATGAAGACAAGTGGGTTCAAGAAGACCAGCTAACACTTGAGATCATTCACAGCTCTCTCTCAGATTCAATATTGGAGGCTTACTCACACTATGAAACCGCCAAGGATCTATGGGATAGCCTTAAAATTGTTTATGGGAATTTCTACAACCTGAGCAGAGTGTTTGAAGTCAAGAAGATTATCAACAACTTCAGCCAGGAAAAATTGGAGTTTAATCAATATTTTGGAAAGTTTAGGAGCTTGTGGGCAGAACTAGATACACTGAGGCCATTCTCAGTTGATCCTTATGTCATAAGAGAAAGATATGAACAAGACAAGGTCTTCAGTCTACTCCTGAATCTAAGCCCATCCTACAACCAGTTGATCAAGCATGTACTGAGGGAAGATAAACTTCCTGACCTAGATGGCGTGTGTGCTCTAGTTCAGAGAGAACAAACAGCACACACACTCTTTATGATCCAAGTCTGTAAAAACATAGTAGATTTCTTGTGATCCAAGTCTGTACAAACAGAACCAGATTGGCTTCTCTTGATGAACTTATCCTTGGATCATCAACCATCTTCTTCTTCTGGTCATCGCTTTATTTATTTCAATAACTACTTGGCATGCTAGATTAGGTCATCCTCACACTCGTGCATTAGAGATCATTATGCCAGATATGTCATTTAATCACTTAGAATGTGAAGCATGCATCTTAGGAAAGCATTGCAAATCTGTTTTTACAACATCAGAAACCATTTATGAGAAATGCTTTGACTTAGTTTACTCTGATGTTTGGACCTCGCCTTGTATATCTAGAGATAACCATGTATTTTGTCACCTTTATAGATGAAAAATCAAAATACACTTGGATCACTTTACTGCCTTCTAAGGATCGTGTGTTAGATGCTTTTATGAACTTTCAAGCTTATGTATCTAACCACTTTAAGGCTAATGTGAAGGTACTGAGGTCAGACAATGGAGGAGAATATACAAGCCATGCATTCAAAAATCATCTGGCAAGACATGGCATAGTTCATCAAACAAGCTGCCCTTATACTCCTCAGCAAAATGGAGTGGCTGAAAGGAAAAACAGGCATCTGATGGAGGTGGCTAGATCAATGATGTTCCATGCAAATGTTCCTAAGAGAGTTAGAAGATGAAGTGTACATGAGACCACCCCCTGGTCTGGAAAACCTTGTCAAACCAGGTAATGTACTTAGGCTGAAGAAGGCAATCTATGGCTTGAAAGAGGTTTTGTGAAGTCTGAAGCTGATCACACCCTCTTCACTCTAACCAGTCAACAAGGCATTGTGGTCATTCTAGTATATGTTGATGACAATATCATCATAGGCAGTGACAAGGAAGGTATTCTCTCAACCAAAATGTTTTTTAAATCAGCATTTGATATAAAGGATTTGGGAGAGTTGAAGTTCTTCCTAGGGATTGAAATATGCCGCTCTAAAGAGAGTGGATCGTGTTCTGCTTGTGTATACTTGAACCAGAAACAGAGATTAGAAGAGTTTGGAGAGATTTGAGAGATTAGAAAGAGATAGATTAAGAGAGACTGATTCAAGAACACTAAGCTTTATGAAGTGGAGAGGGGAAATCCCCCTTCCTCCCTTTAAGGAGATACAACTCGCCAATAAGGCATATAAATAGCTTTACAAGTTTCTGGAAAACCCTAAAGCTAAGGATAAGACTTGAAGGGTGGAGATCTTCTGGTTTGAATTGGATGGTGAGGATTAGATCTTGGGGCAGAGATAAGCTGTGTGTTGGCGCCTGACTGGTGGATGAAAAGGCTTGGCTAAGAATGCTCCAGCAACTCCTCTGTATCTGCCCACATCTCTGGCCAGGTACATAGTCAATAAGCTTCTTCCTTTTCCAGCAAATGCCAGCCTGTTTTTTGGACCACACAGCTTGGCGCCAACTCTCTTTTTGAACCAGCTCGCCTAAGGTATCTTCTTGGCATCTCCTTGATGCCATTTGATTCCTCTTGATCAGAACCTTTGGTTTAAGTGGCGGACTTTGCACGGATCACCAGGGAGTGTACGGACAGGTTATGGTCCGTACACTTTTGCCCTATTTTTTCACAAAGCCTAAAACACTTCAAATGGTCGAGTATCAAAGTTCTGGGTCGACCTTGGTCTGTACGGATCCGTACAGTCCGTACAAGTCCGTGCATGTCCATACAGGTCCGTACAGAATCCGTACGGGTCGCTCTATTTTTGCACACTCGACCATTTGATCCCAAATGGTTCCTAAAGTCACTCCTGGACTTAATCTTCACTTTACATTAGCTTCAGGACCTTCCTTGACACTTTTAAACCCTCCTAAAGTCTTCTTAGACAATCTCCGGAGGTCTTGCCCTATTTTTGCACAAGACCCAAATCTCACCCAAACTCATCCTTTTACTCCATTTCATCTCTTCAAGTTAATACTCCCCCTCAAGCTTGACTCTAGTGATCCTAAGTCAAGCTTGGAACCTTGAAGAGTCTCCTCATTAAAAACCTTATCAAAGAAAACCCTTTTGGGATACAACCTTGATAAGGAAAAGAGTAATATCTCCAAGGCCTAGGGATTGGCCAGTGAGTTCTTTGTGTCTCAATCAGTGTGGTGGACACAAAGAACTCTGGATGATGGCCCTCACTGTGGTGCCAGTCTGGACCGACTCTCATTGCACACCACTAACTCTTCTTGAGCTTATCTAGCTCATCTCATACTGATCTTGGTCTCTCCCCCTTTCAACCAACCTCTTGTTGGGTTAAGTGCTCGGATTGCCAAGATACAAACTCCATTGAGTACCATCTTCTTTCTTTGCCTTGGTTGCTTCTTCTTCTTGAATAACCACCAAGGACTCCATCTTCACTGATCATTGAAGCTTCTCAATACTCCCCCTCAAGCTTGACCATGTGGAACAAGTCAAGCTTGGAAGGATTGCTTCATGATCTTGATCAACATACCACTGCCCACTCCTTTCTGATCTCGCCACCTTGCATGGAATGCTGGAAGATACCTCAGCTAACTCTTCAACCACCTAACTTCATAAGCCACATTGTAGAGTCACCTTCTTCTTCACACAGCCAAGAGTGCTATGACCACTCTCTTGTCTAGACTCGCCAATGTCTAAACCCGGATGGCTCCATCTTCTATTCCTGGTGCAATGGTGAGGAGGAATCAGGTCTTGAACTTAGATCATCAGGTAGCTCACTCAAGTCCCCACCTCAAGCTTGAATTGAGTTTAGGTTCAAGCTTGAAAGTGAGCCTGAATAAGAATCCAAACTAGGAGCACACCACCCCAACAGCTGCGCTTAAATCACTGGTCCACCTTCATGTCTTCAGCTCCAAGTACCCTCAGGTCACCGGCCTCCTCAAGCTTCAGTGATGACCTTGCCTTGTGCATCTTCACGAACCAGGAGCACATCACTCCCAACAGTTGCGCTTAGACTACTGGCTTCATGCACAAGCACCAACAACTCTCAACTTCCTCAGCAATGGGCAAGTCTTCATCTTTGTTCCGGATTGATGGTGAACAAGAACACTCCTTGTGAACCTGAAACAACACTCAAACTCCAAACAAGATTAGACACACTTGCATTGGGATCAAACCTTGACTAATCATCAAGTTTGATCACCAATGTCACAAGCTTTGCACTTAGACAGTATCTCATTGTATTAAGATCCATCTAATGCAAACTTACCATTCTCTAAATGCAATGGATGAACTGATCAGGAACACTCACAAAGCAATTAGGCAATAAACTCCTGCCTTAAACGACCCTTAGACTCAAGTCTAGGTGTCTCAACCTTAAGGCAGTAACAATGATAAACGAATGCAACAGTCTTAACCTATTCTATTCATGAAAGCAAGCCGGATTAGACACACAATCTATCATCCTAACAAGACAACCATTAAGAACAGAGACTAAGCAACATTATCATTTCCAAATACCAGACCCAAATGCTTCACTTTAATCAGTTCTATTCATGTATGCAAGCAGATTCAGAACATGCTATCTAATATCATGACAAGCGTCATTTAGAACTGGAGCAAGCATTTCAACAACTCAAACAACCAAACGAGTCTCTTTCAACACAACCTGGAACAGATTCTAAATTTTTTACATCTAGCAATCTTTAAACACATTCTCAGGTCTCAACACATCACACACACACATTTCAGTTCGTATAGTTCATAAAGGATCAAGCTTTACTCAAGGGAAAGAAGTTTCCTTACAGTCAAGGAACTAGTGTTAGTTCCTTGATCCACCAGTGATACATGAACTGGAAAAGAGCTATTGGTGTCGACCCCAACATCTTCTTCCTCCATGGACCTTCCCCTTGGACTCTCCATGTCAAAGACTCCACCTTTCTTCATGCTTGAGACGCCTCCATCAGTAACAAGGTGAAAGCTTTCACCTTTCTTCCTGATCTTTGAATAGGAACCGGCCTGGATTGTTTTGATGAAGAGGGGAGCAAGTCCTCTCCAAAACTTCTAGATCCAAGGCTCTTCTTTCTTCTGGACGGGTATGAGAGAGTATGGATCTTCAAGAACACTTTATGGGCAGCAGATGAACACCTTCTTGTAGAGGTTGAACCGGCTGGAAAGGAAGTTTCTTTTGGGCTTGAACGGACATGAGAGTGAGCTTAGATCTTCAGCGGATGAAGGAACCAAGTTCTGATGAACCTGGCTCTGATACCATGTTATATTTTCAGAGTATGGACTCGTGTATGTGAAGACCAGGATGAACAATCCCCTTTGGGGTAAGAGAACACGAAATGGTGTAGAGAGTGGATCTGGTTCTGCTTGTGTATACTTGAACCAGAAACAGAGATTAGAAGAGTTTAGAGAGATTTGAGAGATTAGAAAGAGATAGATTAAGAGAGACTGATTCAAGAACACTAAGCTTTATGAAGTGGAGAGGGGAAATCCCCCTTCCTCCCTTTAAGGAGATACAACTCGCCAATAAGGCATATAAATAGCTTTACAAGTTTCTGGAAAACCCTAAAGCTAAGGATACGACTTGAAGGGTTGAGATCTTCTGGTTTGAATTGGATGGTGAGGATTAGATCTTGGGGCAGAGATAAGTTGTGTGTTGGCGCCTGAGTGGTGGATGAAAAGGCTTGGCTAAGAATGCTCCAGCAACTCCTTTGTATCTGCCCACATCTCTGGCCAGATACATAATCAAAAAGCTTCTTCCTTTTCCAGCAAATGCCAGCCTTTTTTTTGGACCACACAGCTTGGCGCCAACTCTCTTTTTGAACCAGCTCGCCTAAGGTATCTTCTTGGCATCTCCTTGATGCCATTTTGATTCCTCTTGATCAGAACCTTTGGTTTAAGTCCCGGACTTTGCACGGACCACCAGGGAGTGTACGGACAGGTTATGGTCCGTACACTTTTGCCCTATTTTTGCACAAAGCCTAAAACACTTCAAATGGTCGAGTATCAAAGTTCTGGGCCGACCTTGGTCTGTACGGATCCGTTCAGTCTGTACAAGTCCGTACAGGTCCGTACAGAATCCATACGGGTCGCCCTATTTTTACACACTCGACCATTTGATCCCAAATGGTTCCTAAAGTCCCTCCTGGACTTAATCTTCACTTTACATTAGCTTCAGGACCTTCCTTGACACCTTTAAACCCTCCTAAAGTCTTTTAGACAATCTCCGAAGGTCTTGCCCTATTTTTGCACAAGACCCAAATCTCACCCAAACTCATCCTTTTACGCCATTTCATCTCTTCAAGTTAATATCAAGAAGTATAGGAGGATGGTTGGAAAGCTCATATATCTAACTATCACTAGGCCAGATGTGTGTTTTGCTGTGAACCAAGTAAGTCAGCATATGCAAGCTCCTAAGGTTCATCACTGGTACATGGTGGAGAGGATCTTGAGATGCTTGAGAGAAGCTCCTGGTCAAGGTGTTTGGATGGGATGCAATGGAAGCACTGAGATCACTGGATATTGTGATGCTGATTGGGCAGGAGATAGGGTTGATAGGAAATCAACTACTGGTTATTGTACATTCATTGGAGGCAACTTAGTGACCTGGAAGAGCAAGAAGCAGAAGGTTGTGTCATGTTCAAGTGTTGAGGTAGAGTATAGAGCTATGAGAAAGCTCACCAATGAGTTGATATGGATCAAGGGATTGCTTGGGGACTTGGGGATCGAGACTAGATCACCAATCACCATGCATTGTGATAATCAAGCTGCAATTCACATTGCCAGCAACTCAGTTTTCCATGAAAAGACTAAACACATTGAAGTAGACTGCCACAAGGTTAGACAAGCTGTGGAGAAGAAAATCATCCTACCTTGTTACACAAGGAGTGAAGACCAGCTAGCTGACATCTTCACCAAGGCAGCAAGCACCAAAGTCTGTGAGTTCATCCACTCTAAGTTGGGACTCATAGACCTCACTTCTCACTGACTCTCCTAGCATGAAGGCCTCTACTCTTTTTCCTTGGTGTGTTTTTATCCCACTGGGTTTTGCACACTAAGGTTTTAATGAGGGAGGTTCTTCATGTTTCCAAGCTTGACCAGTCCATATGGTCAAGCTTGAGGGGGAGTATTGAGATGAAGAACCAAAGAGAAGAGAAGAAGAAGCCAAAGAGAAGAGAAGAAGAAGTGATATGTGCTGGAATTCATGAGTGTTTGTCTCATGTCAAGAGAGTATTCAGTTAACTTGTAACTGAATCCTCTTCAACCATACAACAGGAACTCACCATTCAAGATCAGAGACAACCAACTTGTGGTTGAATCCTCATACACAGCTTACAATATAACCAAGAATCCTAGAGAGTAAACTGGTTATATGAAGCATAAACTATCTAGTATGAATCTATCCTTGAGAAGTAGCATAACACTTAGAGTTTGTGTACTTAGATGAATGGGATTAAGAATCAGTAAGCTAGAGTTTAAGACAATAGATAAAGAAGAATTTAGAGTGAGTTTGACAAGTATTAGGCTGCCTTAAGAGAGAAAGAGCTAAGGCAGCCTCTAAACCATAATACTTAACTCCTTACATTGTGAATATTGTTTAGACACAAGCAAGGGAGAGAGAGACACGAATTTAGAGAGAGAAACTTGTATTGATTCTGGTTAATGTTACAAGAGAAGGTGAAGGTCTTTAAATAGACAATCACTTACAATAAACAATTACTAAAACAAGGAAATATAAACAAATAATTTTGTAGGGATGAGAAGAGGCCAAAAGGGATACAACCAAGGGGAGGCACGTCCAGAGGAGGAGAAAGGGACAGGAGAGAGATAGTGACCAGGTCTGATGAGTGAAAGTGACAGGCCAGCAACAACTCTCTCCTTAAGCTTAACATGTGACTTTCTTCCATATTTGAATTTGAATCTGGTCAAACCCTCTACCAACGGTTTCCTTAGCTTCTGGGGACCCTCAGCTCGTGTTTCCATCAGTACCTTGCCTCCCAAGGCAAGTTAGGTCATAGTATATTGCTTGTGATCCAAGTCTGTACAAACAGAACCACTGGCTTCTCTTGATGAACTTATCCTTGGATCATCAACCATCTTCTTCTTCTGGTCATCCCTTTGTTACTTCAACACTCCCCCTCAAGCTTAACCATAGGAGATCCTTGGACAAGCTTGGAACTGACAGCACTTGCCTCATTAAAAACCTAAGTGTGGAAAACCTCTTGGGATTAAACCATCACTTAGGGGAAAAGAGTGCAACTACCCTCAGCTTAGGGATTGGCCAGTGAGCCTAAGATTATTTTCATGGACTCCTTAGACTCTGGATCGTGGCCTTTGTTCAATGGCAAGCAGGCACCAATGCCTTCCTTGCTTCACACTCATCACACCTTTGAGCTTCTTATTGTGGTCAGAGCTTGTCTCCCCCTTTCTTTTGGCTTCTTGCCTTCGTCATGGGTTGAGTCCAAGTCTGCCTTGTTCATGAGCTCAATAGGTACCTGATTCAAACAATGCACAAACACATGTATCAATTCTCAAGGGGGAAACCTATCAATCATAAGAATGAGTATAGATTTAGGTACTTCCCTTGCATAAGTTTCTGAAGAATGGACATTGGCTTCTCATTTTAATACCCCTCCTCAAGCTTGACCTGAGAATGAGAGTATGTGGTCAAGCTTGGAATATGAGAGCCAGTGATGATCACCAATGCCTTGAGACCACAGCCCTCTTGGCTTGAATTGTGGTCTTTTCTCTTGAGTGTACTTCCTGTCCACCCTCTTGACATCAGGTAAGTCACTTCTAAGAAATCCCTCCACTGCCCCATTCATCCCCTCAACCATCTTGGGAGTTAATGGACACAATCAGTGTCCAAAGTGTTGATGGGCAGCGGACAATATCCATGGTCAGGAATATACATCAAGTGTAGGCTCTGATCAACATGGGCAGCCTGTAAACAAACACTAAGACAAGCATCAATAGACAACAAGAGATCAGATCATGGGGTTTCACCAAGTCTGATCTTTAAAACACATTTCAAAAAAAAAGAAATGGACAGATATCTTCATGATTCTATCCTAGCAACACTCTCTGAATCCTAATCAACAAGACTAAGAATTCAGGCCACAACACAATCAATTCTCCTAAGGACAGAAGCAAGACTATTCTATCAAGACAGCTTAACTTCAAGACAATTTAACAACCTTAGGCAGATTCTAAACAAGATTGTGAGAATAGAGATTTAAGTAACCAGAGAGTATAAGTAACCACAGAATAAGTAGAGAGTAGAGAATGATGTAACCAGAGTATTAGTAGCCAGAGAATGGGAGAATGATGGAGAATAAGTAACGTGGAGAATTAGAGAATGAGAGAATAGAAAAAGAGAATTTTCTCAAGAGTTCTAATGGACAGAGTTTTGCTCTGTTTTCTTGAGTTTTGCGGAAGCATAAACAGCAAGGAGCATCCAATACTCATCAAGAGTTTGGTGCTTTATTAGCTGAAACATAATGGACCATTAAACAATTAATTTGCTCACTGATCTTAGACATGTGCCACTGGAATAACTCATGAACTGATGTTTTCCAGGGCTTGCAACAAAATAACCAACAGAATAACACATGAAGAAGTGTTTTCTGTGGCTTAGAAAACAATGAATCCAATGGATCAAAACAGTTTGTCCACTGGTCAAAGAGATGCTCCATTAAGAGAATGCTATTACCCAATGGATAAAGCAGAATGGTGAAGCATTTCGAAATCTTTCTCTTCCTCAACCTTGATTCAAGATACTAACAAGTACTGACCAAGCTAACACAATATCAGAGTGGGAGAGAAAGGATTTGTTTAAACAAAACAGAGATAAAAGAGGTGAGTTTAATCCCAAAGAATAGCAACAAAGCTCTGATACCATGTTGGAATTCATGAGTGTTTGTCTCATGTCAAGAGAGTATTCAGTTAACTTGTAACTGAATCCTCTTCAACCATACAACAGGAACTCACCATTCAAGATCAGAGACAACTAACTTGTGATTGAATCCTCATACACAGCTTACTATATAACCAAGAATCTTAGAGAGTAAACTGGTTATATGAAGCAGAAACTCTCTAGTATGAATCTATCCTTGAGAAGTAGCACAACACTTAGAGTTTGTGTACTTAGATGAATGGGATTAAGAATCAGTAAGCTAGAGTTTAAGACAATAGATAAAGAAGAATTTAGAGTGAGTTTGACAAGTATTAGGCTGCCTTAAGAGAGAAAGAGCTAAGGCAGCCTCTAAACCATAATACTTAACTCCTTACATTGTGAATATTGTTTAGACACAAGCAAGGGAGAGAGAGATACGAATTTAGAGAGAGAAACTTGTATTGATTCTGGTTAATGTTACAAGAGAGGGTGAAGGTCTTTAAATAGACAATCACTTACAATAAACAATTACTAAAACAAGGAAATATAAACAAATAATTCTGTAGGGATGAGAAGAGGCCAAAAGGGATACAGCCAAGGGGAGGCACGTCCAGAGGAGGAGAAAGGGACAGGAGAGAGATAGTGACCAGGTCTGATGAGTGAAAGTGACAGGCCAGCAACAACTCTCTCCTTAAGCTTAACATGTGACTTTCTTCCATATTTGAATTTGAATCTGGTCAAACCCTCTACCAACGGTTTCCTTAGCTTCTGGAGACCCTCAGCTCATGTTCCCATCAGTACCTTGCCTCCCAAGGAAAGTTAGGTCATAGTATATTGCTTGTGATCCAAGTCTGTACAAACAGAACCACTGGCTTCTCTTGATGAACTTATCCTTGGATCATCAACCATCTTCTTCTTCTGGTCATCCCTTTATTTACTTCAAGAATTTGGTCGAGTATTTTAATCTTATCTACACAACTCGACCAGTGATGAACTAGCTTGGTTTGCAAGGCAATGAAGGTGAAACTTGGGAGCCAAACTCTTGCTAACTGATGTGATCATGGACCGGATCACTAAGGAGAACAAGGAGAGTCTAGATGAGCCACATGAAGCCACATTGCACTAGCAGTCTGGTGATGATGCTCTAGCCACTACTGAAGGTCCCATGACTCGTTCCAGAGTCAAGAAGCTTAAAGAGAATGTTGTTGGATTACTCACTTCACATCCACAACAAGAAAGTTTTGGACAAGGTCTGATCCGAGATGTCTTGATCACAATTCAAGCCATCTCTACATCAAGCTGAGTTAGTGTCTAGGCAAGACATGGGGTGCGTGCTCTTTTCCTTGCTTTTGGTTTTGTCCCACGAGGTTTTCCGGAGGAAGGTTTTTAACGAGGCCACAACTTGTCTTCACATCACTTAGGCCCTATCTCGGTCCAAGGCTAAAGAAGTTTACATTTTTATGTCATTTTAAAGCTTATGTTAAAGTTAAACTATAGTTTCCTTTTTACTTATTTCCAAAACCCTAGAGAGAATGTTCTCGGTTTCTCCTTATTTAAAAGGGTCTCTAAACCCTATTGTAATCATCCATCCTTTAATCAACGAGTATTCTTTTCTCCTTGACGACTCTCTCTCTAAGACAAGTTGTCGAGTTTCTTCTGGTGTGTAGTATCCAGGAACCTAAGGGTGTTTGCTTGGTGTGTTATATCCGAGTTATTCATCTAGGAGTATCAAGAGATCTTATCATCCCTCTTGTGTCACCAATCGATCCACAACCTTGAAGAACTTGAGTCTCTGATTCGTTCTTGCAAGGATCTATCCATCCCCATCAACCAAAGAGCATCCTAGGGACGCATCAAGTGGTATCAGAGCACCTTTGGTTGGGAAGTACTCGTTCTCTCTCTTGTTCTTTTTGTTTCATCTGTGTTTCATCTCTATCATCTTGCATAAGCAGTAGAACTAATCTGTTTAGGGCTGCTCGAGTTTCATAAGAGATTAGACAAGGTTGTTAAACTTTTCCTTTTTGCTTTGCGGAAGCCCTAGAGAGAGAAACCCTAGCCGCATAAGTCTTTGCCTTTTTAGATCACTTTGTTTCATCTGTTTAACTTGTTAATCACCTTGAACACGAGTAGATTAAGGTTGTTAGGGTGCTAGAAAACCTTAGAGAAGATTAGAAAAAGTTTAGAGGATTTTCCTTTTTGCTTGGTTGGCGGAAACCCTTTTCCTTTTACCTAGCCTATTTTTTCCTTTTTGCTTTTGTCTTGCAAAACAAGCTTGATTTCGTGTTCTCCCTTTTTCCTTTTTGCTTATCTTGTTACCTAGAAGCCTTTTACTGGTTATTTTTGTTTACCTTTGTGCAGGAAGCATGGGATCCGAGTCTGAAGAAGAAGCTGCACTCGTCAGGAAGAACAAGCTTCTCATGGAGGCTATGTCGGCTCAACTCAATTAGAACATGGTGGCAACCATGACCGAGATGATGAGGACCAACCTCAATGACATCCGGAGAGAGCTC
The DNA here is from genome assembly GCA_905132765.1 of Moricandia arvensis. Taxonomy (NCBI): domain Eukaryota; kingdom Viridiplantae; phylum Streptophyta; class Magnoliopsida; order Brassicales; family Brassicaceae; genus Moricandia; species Moricandia arvensis. Next base: position 12,272 of record CAJHQP010006853.1, on the reverse strand, counting down.
AGAGAAGACATCAGGAGAGCTACTAGTCAAGTTCCAAACCGAGAGACTAGGAGAGAAGAGAGACCTCATGCAACTAGCCAAGAGCATGCAGGTTATGAGGAGACTGACAATGAGTATGAACACCTCAGTTCATCCTCAAGACAAAGCCAAAGAAGACATAGGCGTGTCCAAGAAAGAAGGATGAACCAGGGAGATGAGCTTGCTGGTTTGAAGATAAAGATACCCCCATTCCATGGCAAAGCTGATCCGGATTCCTACCTTGAGTGGGAGAAAAAGATTGAGCTAGTCTTTCAGTGTAAGCAGTACACAAACCACAAGAAGATTCAGATTGCTGCTACTGAATTCTATGACTATGCTCTAAGTTGGTGGGATCAGTACATCACAACTCGTAGAAGGAATGGAGAGGAACCAGTTGAGACTTGGACATAGATGAAGTCTATCATGCACAAGAGGTTTGTTCCAAGTCACTACCACAGAGACTTGTATCACCGGCTTAGAAAGCTTACTCAAGGTTCAAGATCAGTGGAGGAGTATTACCAGGAGATGGAGTTGCTCATTCTAAGAGCTAGCATATCAGAAGATAGAGAAGCAACCATGTCAAGGTTCCTATGTGGTTTAAACCAAGAGATACAAGACAATGTTGAGATGCAACATTATGTGGAGCTTGAAGAGATGCTACACAAGGCTATTCTTGTGGAGCAACAGCTCAAGAGGAAGGGAAATTCAGGCAACCACTATGGCTCTAACCGGTTACACAACACCAACGAAGAGAAGTCACCTTACCCTAATTAGTCTAAACCGTTCCAGAAGGATCACAAGTCATATCCAAGAGAAGAGACCAAACCAAGCAGTGCTCTTGACAAGGGCAAAGGCAAGGTTGAAGCTTCTAGTTCCAGAGCTCGTGATGTCAAGTGTTTCAAGTGCCAAGGAAGAGGTCATTATGCCAATGAATGTACAAACAAGAGAGTCATGATCTTGCTGGAAGATGGAGAGTATGCCTCAGAAGATGACAACACCGAGTCTGACCAAGAATAAGAACATGAAGAAGGACCAATCCAGGGGAAACTTTTAGTAGCAAGAAGGCTTCTAAGCTTGCAAAACAAGGCTGAGGAGCTAGAGAAGCGTGAGAACCTCTTCTACACCCGGTGCTTGGTCCAAGGAAAAGTGTGCAGCCTCATTGTTGATGGAGGTAGTTGTGTGAATGCTGTGAGTGAAACCATGGTCAAGAAGTTGGGATTGAAGGTTCAGAAGCATCCCAAACCTTACCGGCTACAATGGCTGAATGAAGAAGGCACCATGAAGGTTTCAAGTCAAGTCCTTATTCCCTTAGCCATAGGGAGATATGATGATGAAGTCTTGTGTGATGTGTTGCCTATGGAAGCTGGTTACATCCTTCTTGGAAGACCTTGGCAATCTGATCGCTGAGTTATCCATGATGGCTCGCCAACAAGCACTCCTTTGAGTTCAAGGGACGCAAGACCACTCTAGTTCCCTTGACGCCTAAGGAAGTTCAACAAGACCAGGTTCAACTCCAAAAGAAGAAGGAGATTGATCTAAAACCGGCTGGAACTAAGCAGCCAAACTTCTATGCTAACATGGGTGATATCAAAAGAACTCTCTACTCTAAACAATCTGCTATCTTACTTGTGTTTAAAGAAACCCTTTTGAACTTAACAGATTCTACACCGGTGTATCCGAGTGAGATGGTTTCTCTTTTGCAGGAGTTTCAAGATGTATTTCCAGAGGACAATCCCATTGGTTTACCACCTTTGAGAGGGATTGAGCACCAGCTAGACTTTGTTCCAGGATCTACACTTCCAAACCGTCCAGCATACAGAACCAACCCGGTTGAGACCAAGGAATTGCAAAGCCAAGTAGAGGAACTCATGGAGAAGGGCTATATCCGAGAGAGTTTGAGCCCATGTGCTGTACCAGTGCTCCTAGTGCCTAAGAAGGATGGTGCATACATGGCGAATGTGTGTTGATTGTAGATCAATCAACAACATCACAGTGAAGTATCGCCATCCTATCCCTAGACTTGATGATATGCTTGATGAATTGCATGGGTCTTGCATCTTTTCTAAGATAGATTTAAAAAGTGGTTATCATCAGATTAGGATGAAAGAAGGAGATGAATGGAAAACTGCATTCAAAACTAAACATGGATTATATGAGTGGTTAGTTATGCCCTTTGGATTAACCAATGCACCTAGTACATTCATGAGGTTAATGAATCATGTTCTTAGGTCATTCATAGGCATTTCTGTTGTAGTATACTTTGATGACATCTTAGTATATAGCAAGTGTTAACCTGAAGTGATAAACCATCTCACTAAAGGTTAATGTGCAAAGCTTGGGCAAAACCCACTTAGAGACTGATGAGAGGTGTGTGGAGCTTTCAGCTTCAGTTTTCAATCACCTCACCACAGAGGCCGCATTGAAACTGAGCTTTCATAGGCACACAACCAAGGCTGCTCTGAACAGCCTCTTTGCATAGACACGCCACTGCCTAGACCCGGTTTGGTGATCCTTTGTTGAAGTCCTTGCACGGCTTGATACTGGACCATGGTATTGAAATAAATAAAGGGATGACCAGAAGAAGAAGATGGTTGATGATCCAAGGATAAGTTCATCAAGAGAAGCCAATCTGGTTCTATGTGTACAGACTTGGATGACAAGCAATCTACTATGACCTAACTTGCCTAAGGAGGCAAGGTACTGATGGGAACACGAGCTGAGGGTCTCCAGAAGCTAAGGAAACCGTTGGTAGAGGGTTTGACCAGATTCAAATTCAAATATGGAAGAAAGTCACATGTTAAGCTTAAGGGGAGAGCTGTTGCTGGCCTGTCACTTTCACTCATCAGACCTGGTCACTATCTCTCTCCTGTCCCTTTCTCCTCCTCTGGACGTGCCTCCCCTTGGTTGTATCCCCTTTGGCCTCTTCTCATCCCTACAGAATTATTTATTTATATTTCCTTGTTTTAGTAATTGTTTATTGTAAGTGATTGTCTATTTAAAGACCTTCACCCTCTCTTGTAACACTTACCAGAATCAATAGACAAGTTTCTCTCTCTAATTTCGTGTGCTCTCTCTCCCTTGCTTGTGTCTAAACAATATTCACAATGTAAGGAGTTAAGTATTATGGTTTAGAGGCTGCCTTAGCTCTTTCTCTCTTAAGGCAGCCTAATACTTGTCAAACTCACTCTAAACTCTTCTTTATCTACTTCTTAAACTCTAGATTACTGATTCTAAATCCTCTTCATCTTAGGTACACAAACTCAAAGTGTTGTGTTACTTCCGAAGGATAGATTCAAACTAGAGATTCTTTGCCACACATAACCAGTTTGCTGTCTAGGATCTTGGTTATAGTGTAGGCTGTTTAAGAGGATTCAACCACTAGTTGGCTGTCTCTTCCTTTCACTGGTGAGTTCCTGTTGTATGGTTTAAGAGGATTCAGTTACAAGTTAACTGAATACTCTCTTGGCATGAGACAAACACTCATGAATTCCAACGCATGGATCATGTACATTTAGAGCATGAACTTAGAAGAACATCTAGAACATCTTAGGGCTGTCCTGAATGTTTTAAGAAATGAAAAGCTTTATGCCAACTTGAAGAAGTGCACCTTTTGCACGGATAACTTGGTTTTCCTAGGCTTTGTTGTAAGTGCAGATGGAGTTAAGGTCGATGAGGAGAAGATCAAAGCCATCAAAGACTGGCCGAGTCCAACCACAGTAGGAGAAGAGAGGAGTTTCCATGGGCTTGCTGGGTTCTATAGGCGATTTGTGAGAGACTTTAGCACCATTGCAGCTCCCTTGACTGAAGTGATAAAGAAGGATGTTGGATTCAAGTGGGGAGAAGCACAAGAGAAGGCTTTCCAGAGCCTAAAAGAGAAGCTTACTCAATCACCTCTTCCTATGCTTCCTGACTTTACTAAAACTTTTGAAATAGAATGTGATGCCTCAGGAATTGGAATTGGTGCTGTATTGATGCAGGATAGGAAACCTATAGCCTACTTCAGTGAGAAGCTTGGAGGAGCTACTCTCAACTATGCAACCTATGACAAAGAGCTCTATGCCTTGGTGAGGGCATTACAAACGTGGCAACATTACTTGTGGCCCAAGGAGTTTGTCATACACACTGATCATGAGTCCCTAAAGTATCTAAAAGGGTAGAGTAAGCTTAGCAAGAGACACGCAAGGTAGGTTGAGTTCATTGGGACCTTCCCATACGTGATCAAGTATAAACAAGGTAAGGAGAACATAGTTGCTGATGCACTATCTCGGAGGTATGTTCTCTTGACCACTCTAGATGCTAAGTTACTTGGATTTGAGCAGATAAAAGATATGTATGATACTGACCATGATTTCAAGGAAGCTTATGCTTCTTGTGAAAAGTTTGCTGTAGGGCATTACTTTAGACAAGAAGGCTACTTGTTTTATGACAATAGGTTATGTGTGCCTAACTGCTCTTTGAGAGATCTTTTTGTCAGGGAATCCCATGGGGGCAGTCTAATGGGACATTTTGGGATTGCCAAGACCTTAAAAGTTTTGCAGGATCACTTCTATTGGCCGCATATGAAGAGAGATGTGGAGATAATCTGTGGGAGGTGTGCTACTTGCAAGCATGCCAAGTCCCAAGTCCAATCCCAGGGTTTGTATACGCCTTTACCCATTCCACACCATCCCTGGAATGACATTTCCATGGAATTTGTTGTTGGATTGCCTAGGACTAGAACTGGAAAGGACTCAATCTTTGTTGTTGTTGATAGGTTCTCTAAGATGGCACATTTCATGGCATGTCATACGACTGATGATGCTTTGCATGTTGCTAACGTGTTATTTAAAGAAGTTGTTCGTTTGCATGGCATGCCTAGAACTATAGTTTCTGATAGGGACACTAAGTTTCTTGGTTACTTCTGGAAGACACTTTGGTCTAAGCTAGGATACTAAACTGTTGTTTTCTACTACTTGTCATCCGCAAACTGATGGACAAACTGAAGTGGTTAATAGAACCTTAGGAACACTCCTGCGTGCATTCATTAAAAAGAACTTAAGGACATGGGAAGAATACTTACCACACTGTGAATTTGCATACAATCATGCTATGCATTCTGCTTCTAAGTATTCACCTTTTGAGATTGTTTATGGGTTCAATCCCACCTCTCCTTTGGATCTAATGCCTTTACCTGAGTGTGAAAGGATCAGCCTAGATGGCAAGAAGAAAGCAGAGATGGTCCAACGAATCCATGAGAACGCTAGACCAAACATTGAGCAGAAAACCAAGCTTTATGAGAAGCAAGCCAACAAAGGGAGACGTGTGAGAACCTTTGAAGTAGGTGACCAAGTTTGTTTGCACCTGAGGAAGGATAGGTTCCCCAACGAGAGGAATTCCAAGCTGATGCCAAGGGTTGATGGACCTTTCGTGATCATCCACAAGATCAATGACAATGCCTACAAACTTGATCTCCAAGGTAAGTATGATGTATCAAATAGCTTCAATGTCACTGACTTGGCTCCTTTTCTGTAGATGAACCTGATTTGAGGACAAATCCTTTTCAAGAGGGAGGGGATGATGTGATCATGGACCGGATCACTAAGGAGAACAAGGAGAGTCTAGATGAGCCACATGAAGCCACATTGCACCAGCAGTCTGGTGATGATGCTCTCTACCCATTCCTGAAGGTCCCATGACTCGTTCCAAAGTCAAGAAGCTTAAAGAGAATGTTGTTGGATTACTCACTTCACATCCACAACAAGAAAGTCTTGGACAAGGTCTGATCCGAGATGTCTTGATCACAATTCAAGCCATCTCTACATCAAGCTGAGTTAGTGTCTAGGCAAGACATGGGGTGCGTGCTCTTTTCCTTGCTTTTGGTTTTGTCCCACGAGGTTTTCCGGAGGAAGGTTTTTAACGAGGCCACAACTTGTCTTCACATCACTTAGGCCCTATCTCGGTCCAAGGCTAGAGAAGTTTACATTTTTATGTCATTTTAAAGCTTATGTTAAAGTTAAACTATAGTTTCCTTTTTACTTATTTCCGAAACCCTAGAGAGCATGTTCTCGGTTTCTCCTTATTTAAAAGGGTCTCTAAACCCTATTGTAATCATCCATCCTTTAATCAACGAGTATTCTTTTCTCCTTGATGGCTCTCTCTCTAAGACAAGTTGTCGAGTTTCTTCTGGTGTGTAGTATCCAGGAACCTAAGGGTGTTTGCTTGGTGTGTTATATCCGAGTTATTCATATAGGAGTATCAAGAGATCTTATCATCCCTCTTGTGTCACCAATCGATCCACAACCTTGAAGAACTTGAGTCTCTGATTCGTTCTTGCAAGGATTTATCCATCCCCATCAACCAAAGAGCATCCTAGGGACACATCACTAAGGAACCAGAGCATCATCATCCCAGTGTTGTTCCTGAAAGAAATTGCCAGTTTGACTCCATCTCCTCTTCTCCTCAGCCTGTTTAAAGGTAGCTTAGACCACGACCCCAAACTGATCAAAACAACTTTCTTTGCTTCTCCAGCTCGTGCTTCCTCAGGTGGATTTAGATCAGGAGGTTTCAGTGGCTCACGATCTGGCTTTGTTGGTACAATAACTATCAAACCCTCGAAAGCTTGAAGCAAATTTCTTCTCAAGTCATCTTGGAATTGTTGGCTATGCAAATAAGCATGTTTTGTCCTCCTGCTTGCCTCCTGTGCATGCTCATAATCACTGCTCAGCTCAGCTTTCTTATTAGATCCTTTCTCTTCCTGCAACAACTCCCTTGTTGCTTTTCTCGCAACCTTCTGCTCATGCTTTCTCTTGATTCCATAAGAATACATGGAATATATGCTTGGTAACTGATAGATCACGTGATTTCAGAGTAAGAACACAAACCCTAACCTTCAAGTGGCTCTGATACCACTTGGTACGGCCCTGGAATGGCTGTATCTCCCTGGATCATTTGAAGGGGGCATGAATCAATGATAGATGATGGACTTACTAAAGAGCTATGGATTGCTCAGAAGCTGTTTTGCTACTCCTGAGACACAGGGGTGTCTTGCTTGATGTCTAGGATGGATCACAGAAGGTTTAACTCTTCCTTAGTGTGATATAACTGCTCACCAACTCGAATAAGATAGAGAAGTCTCCTAAGAGACGATTGTCCTGAGCCAAAGCTTAATTTTATTGAATAATGGTCGATTGTTTACATGGAGGCTCGTGGCTACATAATAAGAAAGAAGAAAACGAAATCCTAAGCTAAAAAAAAAACCTAAACCTAAACCAAGTTGGTTTAGTCTAAACCTATTCCTAATTGGTTTACTAACCTAAACCCAATTGCAATTGGTTTACACTTAATAAAAAATCATAAATAAACTTAAAATAAACCATATTAGACGTGCTTAATCTTCTTGGCCTAATCATAATCCAAGCTGGCTTGTCTTTCCCCTTTTTGGGCCGATAAAGGCCTTTTTTCGAACAACTCTTGCTTGGGGCTCATTCCATCTTGTTTCTGCTACGACCAAGTACCTCCTTAAGCTCTTTGGATGATGAAATTACTCCTGATGATCCATTTCAAGCTCTGGTTCTCCATGTTTCCATTTCCAACTCATTTCTCGGCCATGTTGGTTTAACCGGTCCATTTCTCGATCATGCCAACATCCATTTAATTTCCTGTCCACCAGATTACTTCCATCAATTCCTTGGTCAATCAGATTGAATACTAGACGTCCATGTTGGTCCATAGTCATTCCTATCTTTATAAAGGCCTCATCAAGGCCCATAGCCTTTCTGTCGGTCCAATATCTCATGAATAAGGCCAATAAGCTCCCATTGAGCCCATTAAGCTGTGCTAATGGCCCATAGTATTTCTGAGACGTGTATTGGCTTCCAGAGCATAAATTTGAAGTTGATCCAGGTTGCACCATTCCCTCCTCCTTTAAAAGGATTTGTCCTCAAATCCAGCTCATCAAGGGTAAAAAAGATGGTCGAATCTCAGCTTAATTTTGTTTCCTCTTTGGAACATGGTGTTGTTAAAAGCTCTTGTGCACGTTTATCTCCCCCTCCAGGCTCAAAAAAAAGCTTTGTAAATCCTTCACACGTCCTAGAGGCTTCACTGGACTCTGCTTCATTACAAGTAAACACTTAGAGCAAGCAATTTCTGCTCCTTGTTTTAGTTCAGATCTCATTGCTTCTGATTGAGCTTCTCCTCCACTGATACCAAACAAAATCCTTGATCTTAGACTTCTGGAAACGTGATCTCAGCTTGGATAAACCAGAAACGAGCATTGGTTTCTCTCTGTTCATGCAATAACCCTTTCAAATCAAGCTTCAATGCTGCTGCTATTGGTGCGATCTGGATCAGCCTCAACTTCATGGATTTGAAGCTCGTGTGTTCACTAGCAAATTCTCTGCTTATGGTTTGTTTCAATGAGCCAAAGAAGGAGATTAATGGCTTGCACCAATTGAAGCAGCATGATAATAGAAGATCGATGGAGCAGAGCATTACATGGACTAAGGATAATCTTCTCACGTTCTACATGGATCAGAAAGAGAGCAAGGACGTGGACAAGCCCAAGAAGATGTTTGCTGAAAATAGGCCTTTCAAGCCCAAGAAGTGGAAAGATAAACCAGCTTGGTTTAGGCTGGCCATTTCTTTATCTCATGTGTATTTCTGATTTCTTGTAATTCTAAACCAAGTAGGGATTAGGTTTCGTTTTAATAAACCCATTAGGAATAGGATTAGGATAGGGTTTTTATAAAGCAACTAGAAATAGGTTTTGGTTTTCTATTTTCGAATTAGGGTAGGGTTTTCTAGTTAGGGTTTTCTGTTTTGTCTTTATAAAGCCAAAAGCAGCACATATTGTAACTTACACATTCTTTTAATAAAAATCAGAGCTTTTGGCTTTCAAACTCGTCCCTTTGGGGACCTCCCTTCATTGTTCACGTGGTGAACAAGTTTCTTTGTCACACAAGGTTGCGTGAGCTTCTGTGATTCATCCTAGACATGAAGCAGGGTTATCCTGTGTCTCAGGAGTCCGCTAAACAACTCTAGAGCAGTCCATAGCTCTATGGTGAAGATCATCCAACGTCCTGGAGCTTCTCAGGCTCAAGGATCCGCCCATCATCCCTCAAGTGTGACTGGGACGAGGTCTTCCTATCCAAGGCCACACCATGTGGTATCAGAGCCACTTGGGGATTTAGGGTTGATGATCCTCAACTAGGATCACGAATTCCATCATCTATCCAGCAATCTTCAATGGTTTCTTATGGGAAGCAGGAAGATAAGGCTAAACAACAAGCAACAAGGAAGAGAGTTGCAGCAAGCCAGACCTTGATCTTTAGTGAACAGTAACTGGGATGACTAGCAGCCGAGATCTTCAACCAATCATGAGAGAACGTGGCAGCAAGCCAAAGGTGGAACAGATCTGACCTAAAAACGTCCAAGGAGACAAAGTTACTTGCTTTGGATCAGTTTGGGCGCTGGTCTAGGGCTTCACCAGGAGCAAAAGAAAACATCCAGCTAGTTCCTGAGCTATCAACAAACAAAGTCTGGAAAACAGGAAAACAACTTCTAAGCCATTATCACAAATGGCTGAGAAGAAACCTGAGAAGATACCACGAGATTGAACCAGCATTGGCTACTCCTTGTCAAGGAGAACTTGCAGACAATCATCTGAAGCAAGAGGAGCACGTACCAGTAGCTTTATGTGGTCATATTCTTGACCTAACAGAGGCTAAAGAAGAAGGAAAACTTTGATGCGGCGGCTTGTAGTTCATAAGGAGTCATCTGAGACTTTGATTGAACAAGGTGGATTCATTAGATTTTCTTCTTATTATTCACTGATCAAGCCTCTTGTTTGTGTTAGATTCAGTCTCATGGATCACTTAAAGCTTGTCAAGAAGCTGCACAACTTTATCTTTGAACCAGGAGGAAAGCTATGTGAGTTTAAGAGCAATAACAACATTCTGGTGCAAAGAGAAACAACAGAGCTGAGTATGCACGAAACACTCATCCTCAAAGAGCAGTATTTGAGGTCAAATTCTTTTAAAGGAGGAGGGGGTATTGTAGCTTCAAAATCAGCAGCACGACAAGTTGAAAGAGAGAAAGTCCGAACTGCATCAACTACTTAAAGACTTGCAGCTTTGGCCTCATCATCCTAGACCAAGAAAACATGTGATTCATGCTTATATGAGGTCTAGGGAGAGCTTGTATCACACGCCATCATTGTACAAGGAAAGTGTGGAAAGACAAAGGATGACCCAAGAGAGGCAAGCACGGTCCTAGACTCAAGAGTGAGTATGGGGATCATTGTACACGACCTCCTGATCAAGAGAAACATGCTAGTTTATTCACTTTGATTCTGGATCAAATTGTGCTGAGAGATGATCGAGACATTCTCATTCTCGGTCATGTGGGGTTAGTTCGACCACCAGAACATCTAGAGAGATTCTTGGACGTCCTGAACAACAAAAAGAGCACTTGAGCAGTAGTAACACACTATTTTAAAGGCACATTACAGTTGGAGCAGCGTAGGAACAGTTTCTACCTTATTAGAAGGACTGGATTTGAGGACAAATCCTTTTAAAGGAGGAGGGGATGGTGCGATCTGGATCAGCCTCAACTTCATGGATTTTGAAGCTCGTGTGTTCACTAGCAAATTCTCTGCTTATGGTTTGTTTCAATGAGCCAAAGAAGGAGATTAATGGCTTGCACCAATTGAAGCAGCATGATAATAGAAGATCGATGGAGCAGAGCATTACATGGACTGGTGCGACCTGGATCAGCTTCAAATCTATGCTCTGGAAGTCAATACCGTCTCAGAAAGACTATGGGCCATATCACAGCTTAATGGGCCTTATTGGAGAGCTTATTGGTCTTATTCATGAGGTATTGGACCGACAGAAGGTTATGGGCCTTGATGAGGCCTTATAAAGATAGGAATGACTATGGACCAACATGGACGTCTAGTATTCAACCTTATTGACCAAGGAATTGATGAAAGGAAGCTGGTTGGACAGGAAAATGAAATGGATGTTCTTGCATGATCGAGAAATGGACCGGTCAAAACCGACATGGTCGAGAAATGAGTTGGAAATGGAAGATGAAGAACCAGAGCTGGAAATGGATTATCAGGAGTATTTTCATCATCCAAATGAGCTTAAGGAGGTACTTGGTCGTAGCAGAAACAAGATGGATAGAGCCCAAGCAAGAGTTGTTCGAAAAAGGCCTTATCGGCCCAAAAAGTGGAAAGACAAGCCAGCTTGGATTATGATGTGGGCCAAGAAGATTAAGCACGTCTAATATGGTTTATTTTAAGTTTATTTATGATTTTATTAAGTGTAAACCAATTGCAATTGGTTTAGGCGTTAGTAAACCAATTAGGATAGGTTTAGACTAAACCAAACTTGGTTTAGGTTAGGGTTTTTAGGCTTAGGATTTCGTTTCTTCTTTCTTATTTATGTAGCACGACCTCCATGTAAACAATCAACCATGATTCAATAAAATTAAGCTTTGGCTCAGACAATTGTTTCTTAGGAGACTTCTCTATCTTGTTCACGTTGGTGAGCAGTTTTATATCACACTAAGGAAGAGTTAAACCTTCTGTGATCATCCTAGACATCAAGCAGGACGCCCCTGTGTCTCAGGAGTAGCTACACATCTTTAGAGCATCTTCATAGTTCAAGGAGAAGACCATCTCCATCATCTATCTTCGATCCACGCCCCCTTCAAGTGATCCAGGGAGAGACATCCATTCCAAGGCATGTACCAAGTGGTATCAGAGCCACTTGAAGGTTAGGGTTGAAGTTCTATCCTAGGAGCACGAAATCTATCCAATACCAAGTAGATCTTCCATGTATTCTTTTGGAAATCAATAGAAACAATGAGAAGAAGGCTGAGAGCAAAGCAACAAAGGAGTTGTTGCAGAGAAGAGAAAAAAGTTTTTCCAGATTCCACCCTTCTATGGAGAGTTTGATCCAGATACATACTTAGAATGGCAAAAGAGATGGATTCAATCTTTAACTGCCATAGACGCACAGCAGAGAAGCAGGTTCAGCTTAGCAACTACTGATTATGTGGATATGCACTTGACTGGTGGTATCAGACAGCTAACACTAGGAGACAATTATGGAGAGCAACAAATTTCTTCTTGGTATGAGATGAAAGATTGTCATGAAGAAACGGTTGTAGCCAAGAGTATGGGCAAAGTGATTTGGAAAGGATGCAAAGCACAGCTAGAGAATCTAAAGGACGTGCTAGGACATCCAGAGATATGAACAAAGTCTACT
>CAJHQP010006852.1:0-35724 GCA_905132765.1 Moricandia arvensis | reverse complement strand
GAACTTTACCGTGAGAACTCGTTTCCTTGTATAAAGTTCGAATTGATCGTATAAGATGGCAACGGTTAATTAAACACCTAAAGTTGCCTGAACTATACGATAAAATTCGAACTCTCTTCAGAATCAACGTCGTTTCAGAAGGTCTAAAACCCGGCTAAAAGCCCACTTGCTGTTTTACACAAAATAAAGCCCAATCTTAATGACAGACTATCTTTTATTTTGCAGGAAGAGATAAATGTTAAGTTCGGAAGATAAATGGTAAGTTTCCTAAGATAATTCAAGAAAACCCAAGGAAAATAGAAGATTTCTGCGAAGCAATAAACTCGACCGAGGGCAGAAGGGGAAAGAGCAAACCGTCACTGGGAGGACTATATAAGGGCTTCGAGGCTGAAGATGCAGAGGGACACAAAAAAAATCTTACTCAGAGCAAGCATAGCGTTTAGCAATTATGCATATTTCTGTTTTTTGTTATGGAGCTGCGACTCAACTAGGTTATTCAAAGTCTTAGAAGGTTAGAACTAGGAACTCGCTGACGGCTATTTCGGCCAAGGCTTTACCTGTTGTAACGCTCAAATCACAGATTCGAAATATGATCTTCTTTGCTCTCTTTTCTTTTTTCTCAATTAATTGTTATATCGTTTGTTCTCACTGTTTCGTCACTTGACGTTTTTGGCTTAGTAGAAATCCGGGACCTCTGGGCAAGCTAGGTTCACCTTTCCTTCCTAAATCAATGGAAATCGACTGTACGAATTTTGGTTCCCACAAGCCACACAATCATACCATTCACGGCTCATGTTGAAGTCAATCACCTCAGTTATTGGGGTCAAAAACGGTAATGTTGAAATCAACATTCAGGATTGCTAAGACTGCCCCCGAAGGAAATTCATTCCTAACAATCATACAAAATAAGTTTCATGAAAATAAAGTACCGGGCACATTTTTAGTCTCCCATGGGTTACTAGACGCTCAACGTCGAGTCGCACATGGGCAAACAGAAACTCAATGTCTAGTCGCCCATGGGCGAATAGACTCGGAACACCGTCTAGTCGCCCATGGGCGACTAGACACTCCACAATGTCTAGCCGCCCATGAGCGACTAGACACTCCCCAATGTCTAGCCGCCCATGAGCGACTAGACACTCACCAATGTCTAATCGCCCATGGGCGACTAGACCACACCATCCTTACAATTTTATCCGTCCTATCTTTTCTAAGACGTCTTTTGTTTCGTCTCGATTGGAGCTTTCGTTAAAGCTGTACGATAAAAATCGTAAACTTGTTTTCTCGCCAAAAGTTCAAGGCAATCGTGTAAAACGACAACAGTTAACTTAAACACAAACATTGTCTCGATTACATGATTGGTTTGTTATTTTGTGGAACCAAACATCTTATAAACGTATGATGGACGATTTCTCCAAAAGAAATCGTAAAAATCACCAAAGTTGTAAAACGGCTCATAAGGGTCTAAAACACGATAAAGGCCCACTAACGACTTTAGATGAGATTGAACCCTATTGCAATGACGGTCTACCAGATTTCCGCAAATGATAAATGGAAAAGAAGATAATTGTCACGTCTCAGCATAATTATGGAAAATCGAGAAGATAAGGAAGATTTCCGCGGAAGAAAAACTAGAATTGGGGGGAGAAAAAGAAAAAAGGACAGGCCTAGGAGACCTATATAAAGAAAAGCCGGCAAAAGGAGTGGGGGATCAGAAAATTAGGTATTCGGAGAAGTTATTATTAGCTTTAGGAGAACTTAGGATCTAGGGGGCTAAACTAGCAAGTTCGATACTTAGATCGCTGTACTGTTCTGTTTCTTCTATTCTCCACTGTTGATGAATTTCTGTCCATCTTGTTTTTAGTGAATCTCTGTAACTTTACTTCGTCTTGATCAATAGAACGCCTCTGTGAAATCTTTTTCGATACCTCGTTATTGTCTATTTTTTATTCGTATGTTTACGCAGGGAATCCAGGACCTCGAGGAAAGCTAGGGTTTCTTGATGTTCCTCCATTCCCTAAAATCGACAGTGCGGATTTCGTTTCCCACAGTTTGGCGCTATAGAGAGGGGGGGTCGGATTCTCTAACACCATAATCACCGAATGATCAGGAAGAAACGCTGTTATCTCTAACCAAACAGACAGAGCCGCTATCTATTTCCAGGTTAGAGAAATGGCCAATCAGGGCAACCCTCATAACAATCTCCTTGTCATCGAGTTAACAATCCAGTGTCGCAAGAGTATTGGTTGACACCGGAAGCTCAGCCAATATTATCTTCAAAGATACACTCGAGAGAATGAAAATCGGGTTCTCTGACATCATAGAGAGTCCGAGCCCGATAGTGGGATTGTCTGGATAAGCTACTATTACCTTAGGCTCAATTAACCTCAGGGTTCAAGCTAAAAGCTTAACCAAAGCCGTGGAGTTTTTAGTTGTCGATCGCCATGCATCGTACAACTCAATCATAAGCATTCCATGGTATAGTTCCATGCAAGTATCCCTAAAACGTATCACTTTGTGTCAAATTTCTGACTACCTTCTGAACAGAAACAATCTGGGATATCGGAAAGTATTGCAAATCTGTTTCACCGCAGAATTGAAGCGAAAGAATCCAACGCACAAAATTCGTCGAAAAATAAAAATAAATTGACTTCCGCCGAAAACACCCTAGAAAAAGATGAAACGGAAATCTTTTGGAAATTATGGAAAGTCGAGGCCTTAGAAGAAAAGCGTGAACCGACTCGCGAACCGGTTGTGTCAATATGCCTTGATGAGAAATTCCCTGAGCATTGCATTAAAATTGATGTTACCCTTTGCGTGCCCTTGAAAACGGATCTTGGCCATGGAAGACATGCCAAGGATCAACATCAACATCACATGTCATGCACTTAACGTCGACCCAACTTTCAAACCTGTAAAACAAAAAGACGAAAGCTGGGACCACAATACGCCACCGCAGTCAATGACGAGGTCGATAAACTCCTCAAAGTCGGATCCATAACGAAGTTCAGATACCCAGACTGGCTCGCGAACCCCTTTATGGTAAAAAAGAAAAACGGAAAGTGGCGAGTTTCCGTTGATTTCACCGATCTCAACAAGGCATGTTCGAAAGATAGTTTCCCATTACCACACATCGATCACTTGCTAGAAGCAACGAAAGGGAAGGAGCTCGTATCTTTCATGGATGCTTTCTCGGGATACAACCAAATTATGGTGAATCCCGACCGTAACACCCCCGGATTATCCTAGGCCGGACTAACTCGGAACAACTCGGAAGCTGAGGTCTTAGTGTCGATTGTTGGGGTCAAATCGGTCACAAGGGAATCAATATTTGAAAGTCTCCGAAACATTTGTTTTCAAAAAAGGAAAAAATTGTGAAAACTAAAACTAGAACTTCATACAAATTCACAAAATGATTGTACGACAAGTTATAAGAAAAGACCCTAGAGCAACGGAGTGATCAAAACAGTCGTGTCCAGCTCGTTGACAGCATCGTCATCTACGTTCACAGCAATGTGTTTGTCCTTAGGAATCTTGACCTCTCCCTCGGAATTTTGAAACAACAAACTCATCTATACTTGGCTATGATTCTTTTCCAATTGGCAAAAACGGTCTGGAGTCGACAACGATGATACGCCACCGCAAGACGAACTCGTTTTGGGGAGAAGTAGCCCCAAGAATACGACTGCCCTGAAATAGATCCTTAACGATAAGCAAGTCCTCGGGAAACGAAGGCAGAGGATTAGTAACTGCAAAACAAAGAAAGTAAATGAAAGGTTAGATATCTTCAAAACAAAAAACCAACAGATATCTGATCAAGATACCCTTTCGGTCCCATATACTCCTAAATATGGGAATGCAGCTCTCCTTGACGGAGGCACTCTTTATGCGTACAATTTTTTTTTATAGTCGTGCGTGTTCGAAGCAAACCCCTTGATTATTGGCATATCGTTCCTCATGCTAAAACGATATGTGAGCGATTTTTTCGACCCTACTGGTTTCAGCAAAGCCTCGAAATAATCAGTATCAAGATTCATGCCACGGTCGTAGCTCAGAACCAAGATCCCAATAAGGTGCTGCAAGCTAGTAGGAGAAATCTGGCATATCAACACTCTAAACCGATCCAAGGATTGAACGATTACCCCCGGGATGGGAAACCACAAACGGCAACGCAGCAGAAAAATGTCGTAGCATGTGAAGTAACCATCCGGAGGAGCATCTTCACGTTCTCCAGCCCTTGGAAATCGAAACTCCACCGAGTCCGGGACATGGCAGAAACGTCGAATGGTGGCAAGGTACGAAGGACAACTATGGCTCGGATAACCAGGGACTCTTTTAGTACAAACCTGGGGAGGAAACCACGACTCATGCGGAGGAGCCTTTAAATCGCGCGTAGCCAGCCAGTACGCAACAGCTTCCTCAGGATCAACGGAGTGTGCCAAAAGTTCGACCTTCGTAACAATTTTACCATCCTAGGTACGAAGACTATCGGGATCGAAGAAAAAAGACAAAGCACAGTCTAAAGCTCTCTGACCTGAAGACCTGATAAAAAAATAAAAGAAAGAAACAGAGAGAAAGATTTTCTACCTTAAGAGAAGTTCTTGTGAAAGAAAGAAAGTCAAGAATTTGAAAACTTACTCGACATACCAATAGGAAATAAAAACTTACTATTCACCTTCGGACTTTCAGCCATTAATGCCGCTTAACTCGCCTAACCGCTCTAGAAAAACGACACGATCCTAACGAGCTTGAGGCTAACTGTTGGGGTCAAAATCGGTGACGACGGAATCAATGTGTGAAAGTCCCCAAAACATTTGTTTTCTACAAAAGGAAAAAAAAACTGCGAGAAACTAAAACTAGAACTTCGTACAAATTCAGAAAAAGGACTGAACGAAAAGTTTTTGGAAAAGACCCTCCAGCAAAGGAGCGATCAAAACTGCCGTGTCCAACCTACCTGACGGCGAGTTGAATGGACAAGGCCCAATTAGCAATCAAGCGAGTTGGATAATCTTGCCCAACTCGCCATCAAGCGAGTTGGGATTGGTCGACCAACTCGCCTGATGGCGAGTTGGACTGTCTCCATCAAAATTTCCATCAGGTGAGTTGAGATTGCCCATCCAACTCGCATGGTGGTTAGTTGAACTGTTCTCATCCAACTCGTTATCATGCGAGTTGGATCAGCTCATCAACCTCGCTTGATTGCGAGTTGGATTTTCCCCATCTAACTCGCTCTCAGGTGAGTTGGATCAGCACCACTCGTCTTGTTTGCGATCAGTGTATCATTTGAACCTCGACCACACGATGTCTTGTTTTGTCTCGATTGGAGTTGCCGTTGGAACTTTACGAAAAAAAACTGTAAACACTTGTTTTCTCGTATGAATTCAAATTGACTTAACACCGAGGTTTCTTCGACTACACGGGTAATTTGAACTATATATAAAACCGAGTTTTCATCAAAGGCATTCTCTCGAAGAAATAGTAAAAATGTTTAAATAAAAAAAAACAGGCCGAAAAAATTAAAATGCGGCTAAAAGCCAACTTATGATGTTAGACGAGATTGACCCCAAGGAAACAAAGAAGGTTTATTTATTGTTCGAAGGAGAAGATAAATGTCAAGTCGGAATGATAAATGTTAAGTTTCGAGGGATAATCATGAAGATCGAAGAAAAATGGAATATTGCACAAGGCGATAAACATGACTCAGGGGTCAAAAAGGAAAGACGAAACCGCCTTAAGGAGGAGTATATAAGGAACAGCAAGGCTAGAGACGCATGAGACAAAGAACACACAACAAACATAGCACTTAGAGCAATTTAGCCAATTTTCATTTCCTATTTTCGAGCTGCGACTCAACTAGGTTTACAAAGTCTTAGGTGGTTAGAACTAGGAAACTCGCCCACAGCTCTTGCGACCGAGGCTTTACCTGTTGTAACGCTCATTCACGAATTCAGAATAAGATCTTCTTTGCTCTCTTTCATTTTTATCTATTTATTACTTTGTCAGTTTTCATTGTCTAATTGCTTGACTTTTGGCTTTGCAGAAATCCAGGACCTCTGGGAAAGTTAGGATCTCTTAATTTTCCTTATTTTACGGAAATCGACAGTGCGAATTTGGGGTCCCACATCGATTGATGCTGAGGTCTTTGTGTTGATCGATTCTGAAGTCGGATCACTAATATCAGTTTCTTCTGCTCTGCTCGGCTCAGATCTATGATGTTCATCACCTTTATGTGTAACCTTATTTGGCTTCGTAGCGTGAGTGTTATGCGTTTCAAATTCTCCATCAGCTTCATATTCTCCATTCATTTCACATTCTCCATCCGTCTTACTATCTACAACACCCAACATCTGACTGAACTTAAATATCAACTCCTTCTCCCGGCCTTTAACCATCATGTCCAGCATATTATCAAACTTCCTTTTCCAAAATGCAGCAGCATCAGTGAGAAGTTTGTTGAGGAAATTACTTTTAATGTCCTCCCAGCATCTTAGAGATCCTAGTTGCAGTCGATTGAACCAGCTAAATGCATCCCCAAAGAGAGAGCATGGGAAAATCTTGCGAAGCATGTGGTATTCAAATATTTCATGATGCTCTGTCTCTGAGACTAGCTCCTCAAGTTCTTTGATATGGTCTCTGGGATCTAAGTGAGGAAGTCCCCGAAAGGGGTCTTCAGCCATGTTGGGATCAAAATCGGTTACGACGGAATCAACGTCAGAAACTTCTCGAGAGATGTCTTCTTTGAAAAAAGAGAGATAATCTTTTTTAAAAAACGAAGAGCGGGAAAATTGAAATCAAGTTTCGATTGAACTCTGAAAAAGGATTTGCCCGAGATGTCCTCCGGAAAGGGTGCTCTAGAAGTCAAAAAACAACCCAAAAAGGTCTAAAACTCAGCTAAATGACTATCTTAATGACGGTCTATGTTTTATTTCGTAGGAAGTGATGGGGAAATAACGGTCTATGGTCTTAATGACGGTCAAAGGAAAATAGAAAATTTCCGCGAAGCGAAAAACTCGACCGAGGGCAGAAAGGGAAATAGCAAACCGTTTCTGGGAGGAGTATATAAGGGCTTCGAGGCTGAAGATACAGAGGTACAATAAAAAATCTTACTCGGAGCAAGCATAGCGTTTAGAGAAATTAGGCATATTTCTCTTTTCTGTTATCGAGCTGCGAATCAACTAGGTTATTCAAAGTCTTACAAGGTTAGAACTTGGAACTCGCTGACGGATCTTTCCGCCAAGGCTTTACCTATTGTACACTCAAATCGCAGATTCGGAATATGAACTTTCATTGCTCTCTTTTTGTTTTTGTCAATTCATTGTTATATTGTTTGTTCTCACTGTTTGGTCACCTTGACTTTTTGGCTTAACAGAAATCCGAGACCTCTTGGAAAGCTAGGTTCACCTTGCCTTCCTAAATCAACGGAAATCGTCAGTGCAAATTTTGGTTCCCACAGTTTGGCGCTAGAAGGAGAGGGGTACAGATCAATCTAACTCTCAGCCACCAATGCTCGATCAAGCATGTCAGCTCACGATCTCAACAACCAACAACCTCGCGACGACAACGTTGAAAACACTCCAGCGACAAAAGTCACTGTGGTTAAAGCTGACGCAAAACCACATCTTTCGAGGAGGTAAAGAAGATGTTCTCGACTTTTGAAAAGAAGTCGGCTGAGCAAGACAAGGTCACGAGTTCTCTCGCTAAACATGTTGCACGAGCCGAAAAACTTGCCCGTTGGCTAGTTGGACCAGTCCAACTCGCCGAATGGGTGAACTGGATCTAGCGAGAAGACCAACTGGCCCATCGGGTGAGTTGGGTCGAGCGAGCAATCCAACTCGCTCATTCGGTGAGTTGAATGGATCAACCCACTTTCATCCCGTCCTCGTAACTCCCTCCTTCGAGATAGGATCGAACTATTTCTTGTTTCATCTCGATCAAGATTAACTATGGAACTTTTACCGTGAGAACTCGTTTCCATGTATAAAGTTTGAATTGATCGTGTAAGACGGAAACAGTTGACTAAACACCTAAAGTTACCTGAATTATACGAAACTCTCTTTAGAATCAACGTCATTTCGGAAGCTCTCTTTCGAAAAAATTGTTTAAATGATTTAATTGAAAAACGGCCCAAGAAGGTCTAAAACCCGGCTAAAACCCCACTCGCGGTTTTACAAAAAATAGAGCCCAATCGTAATGACGGTCTATCTTTTATTTTGCAGGAAGAGCTAAATGTTAAGTTCGGAAGTTAAATGGCAAGTTTCCTAAGATAATCATGAAAATCGAAGGAAAGTAGAAGATTTCCGTGAAGCAAAAAACTCGACCGAGGGCAGAAAGGAAAAGAGCAAACCGTCACTGGGAGGAGTAACTAAGGGCTTCGAGGCTGAAGATGCAGAGGGAAACAAAAAAAATTACTCAGAGCAAGCATAGCGTTTAGATCAATTATGCATATTTCTGTTTTCTGTTATGGAGCTGTGACTCAACTAGGTTATTCAAAGTCTTACAAGGTTAGAACTAGGAACTCACTGACGGCTCTTTCTGCCAAGGTATTACCTATTGTAACGCTCAAATCGCAGGTTCAAAATAAGATCTTCTTTTCTCTCTTTTTATTTTTCTCAATTCATTGTTATATCGTTTGTTCTCACTGTTTGGTCGCTTGACGTTTTCGGCTTAGCAAAAATCTGGGACCTCTGGGAAAGCTAGGTTCACCTTGCCTTCCTAAATCAACGGAAATCGACAGTTTGAATTTCGGTTCCCACAAGCCACACAATCATACCATTCACGGCTCATCTTGAAGTCAATCCCCTCAGTTATTGGGGTCAAAAACGGTAATTTTAAAATCAACTTTCAGGATTGCTAAGAGCTCCCCCGAAGGAAATTCATTCCAAACAACCATACAAAATAAGTTTCAGGAAAATAAAGAACGTAGCACATTTTTAGTCTCCCATGGGTTACTAGACGCTCAATGTCGAGTCGCACATGGGCGAACTGACACGCAACATCTAGGCGCCCATGGGCGATTAGACTCGGAACACCGTCTAGTTGCCCATGGGCGACTAGACACTACCCAATGTCTGACCGCCCATGAGCGACTAGACACTCACCAATGTCTAGCTGGCCATGGACGACTAGACACTCACCAATGTCTAATTGCCCATGGGCGACTAGACCACACCATCCTTACAATTTTATCTGTCCTATCTTTGCTAAGACGTCTCTTGTTTCGTATCGATTGGAGCTTTCGTTAAGGGTTTACGATAAAAATTGTAAAACTTGTTTTCTCGCCAAAAGTTCAAGACAATCGTGTAAAACGACAACAATTGACTTAAACACAGACATTGTCTCGATTACATGAGTGGTTTGTTATTTTGTGGAATCAAACATCGTATAAACTTATGATTGACGATTTCTCCAAAAGAAATCCTAAAAATCACCAAAGTTGTAAAATGGCTCATAAGTGTCTAAAACACGATAAAGGCCCACTTACGACTTTAGATGAGAATGAACCCCATTGCAATGACGGTCTACCGGATTTCCCCAAATGATAAATGAAAAGAAGATAATTGTCACGTCTCAGCATAATTATGGAAAATCGAGAATATAAGGAAGATTTACGCGAAAGAAAAACTAGAATTAGGGGCAGAAAAGGAAATAGGACCGGCCTAGGAGATCTATATAAAGAAGAGCCGAGACAAGGAGTGGGGAGATCCGAAAATTAGGTTTTGGGAGAAGTTATTATTAGCTTTAGGAGAACTTAGGATCTAGGGGGCTAGACTAGCAAGTTCGATACTTAGATAGCTTTACTCTTCTGTTTCTTCTGTTCTCCACTGTTTATGAATTTCTGTCCATCTTGTTTTTAGTGAATCTCTGTAACTTTACTTCGTCTTGATCAATAGAACACCTCTGTGAAATCTCTTTCGATATCTTGTTATTGTCTATTTTTTATTCGTGTGTTTATGCAGGGAATCCAGGACCTCAAGGAAAGTTAGGGTTTCTTGACGTTCCTCCGTTCACTGAAATCAACAGTGCGAATTTCGTTTCCCCACAGTTTGGCGCTATAAAGAGAGGGGGGGTCGGATTCTCTAACACCATAATCACCAAATGATCAGGAAGAAACGCTGTTATGTCTAACCAAACAGACAGAGCCGATATCTATTTCAAGGTTAGAGCAACTGCCGATCAAGGCAACCCTCATAACAATCTCCTTGTCATCGAGTTAACAATCCAATATTTCGATGTCGCAAGAGTATTGGTTGACACTGGAAGCTCGGCCAATATTATCTTCAAAGATACACTCGAGAGAATGAAAATCGAGCTCTCTGAAATCATAGAGTGTCCGAGCCCGATAGTAGGATTCTCTGGGGAAGCTACTATGACCATAGGCTCAATTAACCTCGCGGTTAAATCTAGGAGCATAACCAAAGCCGTGGAATTCTTAGCCGTCAATCGCCATGCATCGTACAAGTCAATCATGGGCGTTCCATGGCTTAGTTCCATACAAGTATCCCTAAAACGTATCACTTGTGTGTCAAATTTCCGACTACCTTCTGAAAAGAAACAATTTGGGAGAGCGAAAAATATCGCAAATCTTTTTTACCGCAAAATTGAAGGGAAAGAATCCAATGCATAAACTTTGTCGAAAAATAAAAAGAAATTGACTTCCGCCGAAAACACCCTAGAAAAAGATGAAACGGAAATCTTTTGGAAACTATGGACAGTCGAGGCCTTAGATGGAAAGCGCGAACCGACTTGCGAAAAGGTTGTGTCAATATGCCTCGATGAGAAATTCCCTGAGCGTTGCGTTAAAATCGATGTTAACCTTTCCAAGCCCTTGAAAATGGATCTTGGCAGTGGAAGACATGCCATGGATCGACATCAACATCACATGTCATGCACTTAACGTCGACCCAACTTTCAAACCTGTAAAACAAAAAAAAAGACGAAAGCTGGGACCACAATGCGCCACCGCAGTCAAAGACGAGGTCGATAAACTCCTCAAAGTAAGATCCATAACGAAATTCAGATACCCATACTGGCTCGGGAACCCCTTTATGGTCAAAAAGGAAAATAGAAAGTGGCGAGTTTCCGTTGATTTCACCGATCTCAACAAGGCATGTTCGAAAGATAGTTTCCCATTACCACACATCGATCACTTGGCTTCCTTAGCTCTTGGTTAGTCCATTTTGACCATATCGGCCAAAACAAGCTCCTTCTGGACCTTGGCTCAACCCATCTTCATTTGGTTTCGACCGTAAGTCTTATTTTAACCAATATTGATAACTGAGATAAAGTCTTACTTGATTGGCAGACTTAGAATTTTCACCATACTCAGTCTTGACAATTTTGAAGCTACAGTTCTATCTCCTCAACCAACTCCGGTTTCCACTCGAACATTCCTCCAGTTGCTTCGACCGAACCTCTTTCAAGTCTCCATAAAGCTTCGTCATACTGGGATGGCGTCATCCACGTCTGTTGACTTGCATTTACTTGATACCCTAGATCAGGGGTATTACACCTACGATCACAAGAAAACTGCATTCATTACAGATAGCGTCACCTATTTCTACAAAGTAATACCTTTTGGTCTCAAGGACGCAGGCGCAACTTACCAACGAATCGCAACCCGCATGTTCTCCGAGCAAATCGGAAAAACCATGAAATTTTACATCGATGCTATGCTCGTAAAACTCTCAAAAGAAGCGATCAAGTCGCACCAGCACGAATGTTTCAAAAGACTAAACATGTACATCATTAAACTATACCCGGCCAAACGCAGGTTCGTAGTGGTATCAGGGGATTTCTTTGGGTATCTAGTCATGTATTGTGGCACCGAAGCTAACCCGACGCAGATCAATGCACTGATCGAAATGGCCTCTCAAAGGACAAAGCGAGAAGTACAAAGTTTAACAGGGGGAGTGGCAGCGCTTAATCGCTTCATCTCGCGATCAATGGACAAATGCTTACCCTTCTACGACACCTTAACAGGAAAAAAATTGATTGGTCTGAGGAATGCGAAAAAGCTTTCCAAAAGCTGATGCATTACCTAACCACTCCCCCATTCTAGCGAAACTCGTTGAAGGGGAGCTGGTATTCCAAAGCATCGCGGTATCCACTACATCTGTAAGCGGCGTTCTCATCTGAGACAAACACGGCGAGAAAAAACTGTTCTTTAAGAAAGTAAAACCTTGCTAGATTCCGAAACGCGGTACCCTCTAATGGATAAGCTGGCACTTGCCGTCGTGATGTCAGCGCGAAAACTGAGACTGTACTTCCAGTCGCACGCGATTGTAGTCCTCACATTGTTCCTGCTACAAACGATTATGCAAAACCCCAGTCAATCAGAGAGGCTAGTCAAACTAAGTGAATACGATATCGAGTATCAGGCGAAAACTTGTGCAAAGTCACAAGTACTCGCCGATTTCTTGATCGAACTCCCCACGGAGGCCATCAAAAGCCAAAAACCAAATTTGACATGGACACTTCGTGTAGATGGGTCTCCATCCAAAAAAGGCTCGAGGATTGGAATTCGACTCACATTGCGACTGGGGAAGTGTTAGAGCTGTCATTCAGACTAATTTTTCGCCCTTCAAACTGTTAGGAAATACGGGTCAAATTTCCTTGCGGAAATATCAGAATTTGCGGGAGCGGGAAGAAAACACACAAAATTGTTAACGGAGTTCGGCCAACTTTGCCTACGTCTCCGGGACCTGCTACCGATCCTTTTATTATCACCGGGAAATTTTTACAAGCTTTCAACACACCCCGATCCCAAATACACTCAAGAAATTAATAATAATTTCTTAAAGAAAAAAAAAACTTTTTTTTTTCTTTCTCACGTTCTCTCTCCCTTTCTCTTCTTCTTTCTTCTGTGTTTTTCTTGTTTGGGATGGACTCTATAAACGAGAGAGATCATGTATTTATAGGGCATGTTTTGGGTTGGTGAGCATCAATTTTTGACTAAGTAAGCCTCTCCTTTTTGACTTGTCCTCACCTTCTTCACCGACCAGCAAACCCACCGGCCAAGCATTATTCACGTGTTGTAACTAACAATCTCCCACTTGAAGACTGATTTCAATCTGTCTTCACACCTTGATCAATGTAGCAGGTCTTCCTAGCTTGTTACGCCAACAAGCCAACTGAGATTTCACACAACCTCAGCTTCTCACACGGCACGACCTTCGTCAGCATGTCTGCCGGATTCTTACTTCCTGGGATCTTCTCAAGCACCAACATTTCATCTTCCAATGCTTGTCTGATGAAATGATATCGACGATGTATGTGCTTCGTCCGAGCATGGTAAACTGGATTCTTTGCCAAGTCGATGGCGCTTTTACTATCGCAGTACAATACACTTTTCCCTTGGTCATGGCCTAACTCCTCTAGAAAAGATTGTAGCCATATCATCTCTTTTGTTGCCTCCGTCACCGCAACATACTCAGCTTCACAGCTTGATAGAGATACAATTTTCTGCAACTTTGAAACCCAACAAATTGCAGTACCGCCAAAAGTGTAGACATATCCGGTTGTGCTCTTCGTGCTGTCAATGTCACCTCCATTGTCAGCATCAACATATCCCTGCAATCCTGTCTCAGACTTTGTGAAACATAGTGAAAGGCTTGGATTTCCTTTCATGTATCTGAAAATCCACTTAACAGCTTCCCAGTGTTCCTTTCCTGGATTGCTCATAAATCTGCTGACGACTCCCACTGCATGTGCAATGTCTGGCCTTGTACATATCATCGCGTACATTAGGCTGCCTATAGCAGAAGCATATGGAACCTTATCCATATATTCCATCTCGTCTTTCGTCTTTGGAGACTGTTCTCTGGATAACCGAAAATGATTCGCCAGAGGAGTACTGACTGGCTTCGCGTCATCCATATTAAATCTCTTGAGGACTTTCTTCACATACTCCTCTTGTGATAGCTTGAGACCCTCTTTGCTTCTAGTGATTCTCATTCCTAGAATCTGCCTTGCTTCTCCAAGGTCTTTCATCGCAAACTCTTCCGAGAGTTTCGTCTTCAAGCTATTGATCTCATGCAAGTCTGCTCCTATTATTAGCATGTCATCCACATATAGGAGCAATATCAAGTAGGACTCTTCAAGCCTCTTGAAGTAACAACAGTGGTCAGCTTCACACCTCAAGAAACCGACGCCTTTTATAAAGCTGTCAAACCTTTTATACCACTGTCTTGGAGCTTGTTTCAAACCGTACAAACTCCTCTTAAGCTTGCAAACAAGGCTTTCCTTTCCTTTGACCTCAAAGCCTTCGGGTTGCTTCATATAAATTTCTTCATCCAAATCACCGTGAAGAAATGCCGTCTTTACATCCATCTGCTGAAGATGCAAATCCTCCTTTGCTACCAGTCCAAGAACCGTTCTAATGGTCACCAACTTGACTACTGGAGAAAAGATTTCAGTGTAGTCAACGCCTTCTTTTTGTTGAAATCCTTTCATAACAAGCCTCGCCTTATAGCGCGTACTCCCATCAGGTTCTTCTTTTATTCGGTAGACCCACTTGTTATGCAATGCCTTTTTCTCCTTAGGCAAATCTGCTAACTCCCACGTGTGATTTGATAACAGCGAATCCATCTCGTCGTTCATTGCAAGCTCCCACTTGATCGACTCATCAACTTGCATAGCCTCCTCATAACATTCAGGCTTGCCTCTATCTGTGAGCAGAATATAGTTAAGCGATTGAGAAAATCTTACAGGCTTTCTGATGACTCTACTTGACCGTCGTAACTCCGTGATAGGTGTATATGGGACCACTTCAGAATCATCACTCTCTTCAGCCTCACCACTCTCGTCTTGAGAGATTTCTTCTTCTGCTTTTGGGGTATCCTGTGGCAACCCTGGTGTCAGGATATCATCTAAGTCAACAGCTCCAGGCTCTTTCCTCTCCGAGCCTTCTCTTAGCTTATCCTTGTACAACGCTTCTTCGTTGAACACAACATTCTTGCTGCGGATGATCTTCCGATTTTCATCATCCCAAAACCGGTAACCAAACTCCGTGTCACCATAACCGATGAAGTAACACTTCTTAGACTTCGAGTCAAGTTTACTTCTTGCAGCATCGTCAATGTGAACATAAGCTAAGCATCCAAACACCTTTAGATAAGAAAGGTTTACTTTCTTTCCACTCCAAGCTTCTTCAGGGATCTTAAATCCCAATGGCACAGACGGTCCTCTGTTGATTAAGTAGGCTGCAGTATTGATTGCATCTGCCCAAGACGTCTTTGGCAATCCACAGTGCAATCTCATGCTCCTTGCACGCTCGTTCAAGGTTCGGTTCATCCTTTCCGCTATTCCATTTTGTTGAGGCGTTCCAGGAATAGTCTTCTCCATCTTGATTCCGTTATCAGTGCAGTATCTTTTGAATTCGCCGCTGATATACTCACCACCATTATCAGACCTTAGACACTTCAACTTGAGATTTGTCTCAACCTCAACCATGGTTTTCCATCTCTTGAAAACTGAGAACACTTCATATTTGTTCTTCATGAAGTAGACCCACACCTTTCTTGTGGAGTCATCGATAAAGGTCACATAGTAGCACGAACCACCCAGCGATGCAACAGGAGCGGGTCCCCACACGTCAGTGTGCACCAACTCTAACTTCTCAGACTTTGGCTCTCTTCCTCCTTTCAAGAAACTAACTCGTTTCTGCTTTCCAAGGACACAACTTTCGCACATCTGATGATCCACCGTCTTCAGATCTGGAAGAGCACCATTTGCCACCATGAGTTTCATCCCCTTCTCACTCATGTGCCCTAATCTGCAATGCCACAACTTGGTTTGTTTGGCATCCTCGACAACAGCAACAGTGTCTTGATAGCTCGTCGTCATATAGAGAGTGCCTCTTTTATGACCTCTAGCAACCACCATGGAACCTTTCTTGACTCTCCAGGCTCCACCACCAAAGTTGACACCGTGCCCCATGTCATCAAGTTGACCTACCGAGATTAGATTTCTCATCAACTTTGGCACATGTCTAACCTTCGTAATCTTCCACACACGTCCATCTGACATCTTCAGGTTGATATCTCCAATGCCAACTATGTCCAAAGGTAATCCATCAGCGAGATATACCTTTCCGTAATTTCCAGCAACATAATTATCCATAATGTTGTGGTGCGGTGTGGTGTGAAATGACGCTCCTGAGTCAAGCACCCATGAATCTATTGGGCTATCGACATAGGAGATTGACGCTTTGGTGTTATTTCCAGCTGCATCACGAGCTTCACTTTTCCTCGGGGAATCAACAGACACTACAAATGCGTCAGCGATTTCACGTGTCACTGCATTGGCTCCGCCTCTAGTGTTGTCTTCCTTCTTAGGTGGTGCCCGGCAATTCTTCTTAATGTGGCCTGTCTTTCCACAATTCCAGCACTCAGTAGGCTGTCTGAACTTGGACTGACCCCATCCATTCCTTAACTTCGATCTGCCTTTACTCCGGTTACTTCTGTCTAGGTTTCGTCCTCTGTTTTCTACGTTGAAAGCAGAGCTCGTGGATGTCTCCCCAGAGTCTATCCTTCGAACTTCCTCAGCAAGGATACGATCTCTAACATCATTAAATTTAAATTTCTGAGTACCGACAGAATTACTAACCGCTGCCCTCATCGGCTCCCAACTATTTGGCAGAGATGCCAACAGGATCAATGCGCGCACTTCATCATCAAACTCGATTTCAACGGATGACAGTTGGTTGACAATCGTGTTGAACTCGTTCACATGTGCGGCAACCAGGCCACCTTCTTCCATCTTCAAATGAAAGAGCTTCTTCATGAAAAATACCTTATTATTTGCTGAAGGTTTCTCATACATATCCGAGAGAACTTTCATGAGCCCTTCCGTGGTCTTCTCCTTCGCAACGTTGTGAGCAACGTTCTTCGACAGTGTTAGCCTTATAACACCCAGAACTTGTCTGTCAAGGAGCTCCCACTCAGCCTGATCCATCTTCTCAGGCTTCTTGCTCAGCGGTTGATGGAGCTTCTTTCCGTACAGATAATCTTCAATTTGCATTCTCCAAAATGCATAGTCTGTACCGTCAAATTTCCCGATATCGTGTGCCGAACCGTCTTCGCCTCCCATCGTTTCTGAAACCACCGTGTTTAAAACACCTCCGTCGATGAACCGATGTTACCGACAAAATTCACTATTCACGTGAATAGTAACCCGACAAATTTTTGACCGATCCCCGTAACTCAAGCTCTGATACCAGTTGTTAGGAAATACGGGTCAAATTTCCTTGCGGAAATATCAGAATTTGCGGGAGCGGGAAGAAAACACACAAAATTGTTAACGGAGTTCGGCCAACTTTGCCTACGTCTCCGGGACCTGCTACCGATCCTTTTATTATCACCGGGAAATTTTTACAAGCTTTCAACACACCCCGATCCCAAATACACTCAAGAAATTAATAATAATTTCTTAAAGAAAAAAAAACTTTTTTTTTTCTTTCTCACGTTCTCTCTCCCTTTCTCTTCTTCTTTCTTCTGTGTTTTTCTTGTTTGGGATGGATTCTATAAACGAGAGAGATCATGTATTTATAGGGCATGTTTTGGGTTTGTGAGCATCAATTTTTGACTAAGTAAGCCTCTCCTTTTTGACTTGTCCTCACCTTCTTCACCGACCAGCAAACCCACCGGCCAAGCATTATTCACGTGTTGTAACTAACACAAACAACGAAGCTGTGTACGAAGCTCTCGTCGCGGGTTTGCAAGTAGCTCAAAGTCTCAAGATACCTAATATCCATGCGCATTGAGACTCCCAACTAGTAGTAAACCAATACATTTGGGAATACGAAGCAAGAGATGAGAGGAAGGATGCATACCTAAAACTCGTCAAGAATCTCGCTCAGAAGTTCGATCGATTCACCCTCACTCAAATTCCCCGCACGGAAAAATCCCAGGACGACGCCCAAGCGGCCTTAGCTTAAAGCTCAGATCTAGGTCTCGGAAGAGTAATCCCCATGGAATTCATAGAGTATCCGAGCATCGGCCCACTTGTCATCGTAGACCTAATTAACTCCCAGGACGATGACGACGATGACATCCAGCCCGAGGAAAGTTTGGAATAATCCGAGTACGGTTGCGATAAGCCGTGGATGGAAACAATCCTAGCGTACATCACCAACAGGACGCTCCCTGAAGAAAAATGGGCCACTAAACAATAAAAACCCAGGCCACACAATACGTCCAAGTAGACAAAGAACTCTACAAATGGAGGTTCTCTGAACAATTTATGACATGCGTGGAAAGAGACAAAGCGCAGAAAATCATGGGAGAGGTCCACTCTGGATCTTGAGGAAATCACTCTGGCGGGAGATCCTTCACAATCAAAATAAAACGCCATGGATACTTTGGCCAACGATGATATAAGATTGCGAGAGATTTGCACGAAAGTGCGAAAAATGCCAAAGGCACGCACCAACAATCGAACAACCTGCAGAAGCATTCACGTCAATTTCAGCGTCATACCTGTTCATGCGGTGGTCGATGGACATCGCCAGTCCTATGCATAAGTCCAAAATAAAATGCTTTCTCTTAGTCTTAAGATATTTCTTCTCGAAATGGGTCGAAGCAGATTCATAAACGAGTATAAAAAACGCCCAACTCAAAAGCTTTATATGCAAAAATATAAACTTCATGGATGAAATCCCATACGATATCATAACAGACAAGGGATCTCAGTTCATCTCGACTAGATTCAAAGCTTTCTGTGAGAAATGGAAGATGCGACTAACCAAGACGACTTACAAATATCCGCAAGGTAACGTCCAGGCTGAAACTATTAACAAAACTGTCCTAGATGGGCTTAAGAAATGCTTAGACGCGAAAAACGGTCGATGGGCTGAAGGGGTCGAAGGGGTCCTATGGTCACATCGGACGACTCCTATATGAGCAAGAGGAGAAACCGATTTCGCCCTCGTCTATGGATATGAATGCATGATCCCGATGGAAGTCAAGTTCCCTGAAATCTTCAGGAGACTACTCCAAGAGCGCGAAGACTTGAACAAACTGATGCTATTAGACGATCTCGGCCTCATCAACGAGCTCTGGGACGAGGCCCTTGTAAGCATTAAAAATTATTAACAAGAGACTGCAAAGTACTACATCTCGAACGTACGTTGCCGCTGATTCGAGGAAGGGGACATAGTCCTAACCAAGGTTTTCCAGAATACCGCTGAACAAAACGTGGGAACACTCATAGCAAACTGGGAAGGCCTTACAAAACCAAAAAAGTAGTCCGACAGGTGCATAAGAAATAACCAACATGCAAGACGTCAAAATTCCGAGAACCTGGAACGAGATGACCCTTGAGAAATAGTATCACTAAACAATCGCGTTAGAACAAAATGAATTATGAGGCGGCTGGATCCCCGAAAGGGGTACGTAGTCAATATATAGAACGCGGACAGATTTAAAATAAGTCTCGTTAACCTCTTATACAAAGTAAAACTTCGAGGCTACAAACAGGCAGACGAAACGCTGAAAAAACCGCCCAAGAAATAACAAAAACATTTTTAAAAAAGCTATATCATCAAACCTATTCAACAATCGATAAAATCTTCTAGCCCGCAAAAATTCAATCAGGAACTGCGGCTAAACAAAGAAAAACCAACATTCACCATCGTGAGACGTCACAAACACTTGAAGAAAACAATTTTCGACAAAATACCTTCCCAGATGAAACCTCCATCTTGGAAGCCAAAACAGTCATACGCACTAATACCTATTATTCGTGAAGACTCAAAACGGTAACACCTACCATCATATTTGTTTCCGATCACAACAAACGACTCTAACGTCCTAAATAGACTAAGACATCCCCTCCCATAGAGACAACTCCTCGACATCTGACACAAGGATAATAACGCGCTATAAAAGAAACCCAAATTTTTGGTCTACACTTCCAGACGACTTCGAAATTGTCTTTGGATAGATGCTCGGTTCCCAATCAAATCAAGTCATATAAACCAAGAACTCATCGCAGACTTCAATATTGAGTCTGAACCATGTCAAAAACGCTACGAGTAACGTAAGCCTGAATCGTCACCGCAAACTCTAAACCGTTAGTAGGCCTTGGTCGTACCCTAAACCCAGTACATTGGTCTCGAACATTTCAAGGCATGATATCTAAACGTTACAAGATCCTAAAGCATGGCTCTTCACCCATATTCATACGTTCATACGATTTTGCAAAACATTTTTCTAAAAATCTTTTGCCAAATATTTTTCTAAAAATCTTTTGCCAAATATTTTTCTAAAAATCTTTTGCCAAAAACTAACGGCGAATGTGACAATTTGCAAAGAGTTAGGTACGAGATGGCAACTCTTATTCTTCCCTCTACAAACACTCTTACACTTTCAAAACATAACACACCGTTTATTAAAAATCCGCAAAGCGGCAGGGATTCAAAGCCACATACGACCAATCCTGAGAACATAAACATGGCCGCACACGGCTAAGTCAAACATAAGCAGAAAAAATTAAAAATAAACGTCCCAAGCGAGACCATAACCTTACTCATCCGCGAGGGACAGGACCTCGTCCTCGTCCATCGTGTCACAAGGGATTGAAGCCTCTTAACCTGCACCTTCCTCGACCATATCGCAAAGCTCAACATCCACGGGATCCTACGCCTTGAGGGTATCCAAGGTGGCGCAAGAGTGCACTCGGACTTCAGATCAGCGAGGATTGAATCAAAATCTCCCTCAATGGCTGCCGCTCTGCTTTACGAACAGGTAGCCTGGCCTCTTCGGCCTCTAGAGATGGAGTTCTTTCGCCCTGAAGTAGCTGGACGCCCTCTTCGGTAACCAGTAGAGAAAGATCCCTTCCGTCAACTTCAACCAGGGAATCAAGGGAACTAGCAACCCTTGCCAAGCGATCTTGAAATATGGCCTTAGCCTCGGCGACCCTGCAGCTCGATGAACCCTCTTCGTTGTCAATCTGACGCTGCAGACGACACAACTTTGAAGCCTTGGCCTCCCTAGCCTTATTCTACTTGAGAAAGGAACGTTGTCTTCCTGAAAACCCTCTCTAACTAGCTAATCCGATTCTCCAACCTCGATACCTCGAGAGAATGGACTTCCTCGATAACTCCCAACTCTGCCTCAAGCTGTGCCGATCTATCTTTCGATTCAGCAAGCTCTTTTGAAAGATGCTCGACCTCTAATATGCGTTCGTTAATCATCCCGTCTATCAAAGACACGAATTGCGCAACAAAGAGAAATGAGAAATGATTTAACATAACGAAAAAGAATCTGAAAGAAACCTTGATACAATACGGCATTAACGAACTCGAACTGGAAGCACCAAGGGGCGAAGGCCCGATCTCGCTTCCTCTGACGCATCTCCTCTTCTTAGCTGTCTTGGGGTTTGTACAACCCCTCTAACGATCCTTCAGCACAACGATGAGATTGGCACTAAGGACACGTAACCCCAAGAAAATTTCTCTCTTGGCCGAAGGAGGAAGCATTGACTCAGGAACTTGTTCAGTATAGGTAACAGAAACTGGAGTCCTAGAAAAACACGTTGGCTGCGCCGAAACATATGTTGCAGTCACTCCACCTTCAGGAACGATCGGAGAGGAAGATGGCAACCCGACAACGGGGTTCAAGGCAACTGTCGAGACAGAGTGGTCCATCGAATTAACGGATACCCATGCCTTTACATCACGGAGAATCAGCTCCTCCCGAAAATCGAGATAATCAGCCATATGAGTTGGAACACCACCAGGAGAAGGAGAGTTTAACAAACTCGCCTGAAGGGCAGCACCCATCCCAAACTCGTTGCTTCTTAGCTCATTGTGAGAGGAAGTTAACTTGATTCGAAAAAGCTCTCAAGAAAGAAAAGATGAAAAGTTAGAGAAGTGTGGAATGAATGAGGAGCAAAGGTCCTATGATCGACGATAATCTTGAAATCGACGTCCATGACCGCTAAGAATATCCCCCGAAGGAAACTCATTTCGAACAATCATACAAAATAAGTTTCAAGACAACAAAGAACCGTTCACATTCTCTAGTCGTCCATGGGCGACTAGACACGAAGCAACGTTGATATCACTCAAATTACCATAAGGAGTGATTTTTACTCTCTCAAATAAGAGGTGGAGTTGTAGTACTTAGGGATAGAATCCACAAGGAACGTGGACACACAATAAACTCAATAAATCGCAAATAAGCTAGGCTAATTGATATGTAGTAAATAAAGTAAAGCAGATCGAACAAGGTAGTTGTTCTAAAGAGATTTATTGGGTTGTTTGATGGAAAGATGGTTTACTAAATCTTGGTTTTTAGGCAAGTGAAATATAATGGATAGGATACATGGAATTATTAATATGCGAGAACATTAATTAACTAGTCTGACCCCCTCTTATACCAACTCTCGTATGCAAACAAATGAGTGGACCTTCGATAGACAGTTAAGGCCAACTGTTGATCGACACTAATCAGACATTAAGTTCGTTTGCTAGGTTAATTAAATCAGCCTTCGCATGTATCTAACAACCTAGCTCAATGGAATCAATTTTGCACAGAACCTACTCTCATGGTTGTCAATGTCCTAAGTTCGGGTTTCTAGTTAGCTACTCTAGAACGGAAATTAAACACAATTCCAAAGATTGATATATCTTCATCCTAGCAATCCTATTTTGGGGTTAATTCTGCAATACCATTATGAACCCTAAATCTAACAGGTGGATCTATTCAAGCATGATAGTTGTCACAGAAAACAATAGATGAATAGATGAAATCGCAATAGGGTAAATATAAAAAACTCAAAGGAGTTCCAAAGGGACTCCGAATGAGTTCCTTTCTTCTCTCCTAACTAAGAACAATAAATAGAATAAAGGTTAGAAAGTGTACCCATCAACAACGGCTTAGAAAACATGTAAACAGGGTTTTAGGTCGTCCATGGGTATTCTGGTAATTTTTGGTAGCTTCTGGGCTTAAGTCAGTCTTGAAATATACTCCGACCTCGTGCTGGCATCAACGTCGATCGACACTAAGGCTACACCGTCAATGGACACGCATTCATCTTCTCGACACCTTCCTCTCATGAGGCAGACTGACTAATCTTCAGTAAAACAGGCATAACCTCTGCTACATGATGCTGATTGACCTCAAATTGGTGGCATTGGAAAGCTAACTCAAAGTTTTATGGGGAGTCAAAATAAAGGTTCAATATAACAGTGGAAAAAAATCCAACCATAGCTAAACATCTGATTCGTATGTGCAGTTATGCATTTGAAAAGGCTACAAAATTACCAAAGTTCTCTAGAACGTAACTAAACCTGAAAACATTCTAAGATATACTAGTACTCTCTACAAGGAACAAGTCTAAGAATAGTGCTATAGAGATGTTAGTGAACAAGTAAAAATATAAATCTGATCATTATCCCCTTCTTGACTCAATAAATTTTTTGAAAACTTATTTAGATATAGCAAATCAAAGCTCAAAACAATATCTTGCATCAGCGAACCTCCCCAGACTTAAATAACTAACCCCCAGTGTTATCACGTCCTTGTTTGCTTAGGAGAAGTAAATCATATGGACAAAATTTAACAAGGAAAAACGATAAACCTGCTTGCTGATGGTGACCTTCGATAGACACATCTAAGTGGCGATCAATCGATGCTCGGGTTGCTCTCTTAATCGCCATTGATCAGGTGTCGGTCGATGCTATGTGCAGACTATCTTCATCGAATCTTTTTTTTACTAGACATTGGTTTGCCTCCTACTCAGAGCTTAGTTATAGTCTTTAGTTTGACGTTTTGGAACTCTGATTCAGTCAAGATGAGATTGAGAACTTGCTCCAAAAAAATTCCCATTGTCCAATATCTTCAGCTTTGTCACAATTTTTGTGAAAGCCTCCATAGACTCTTCTCCTTTGTCTATCATCTCAGCAATAAGGAGTGCTCGAATCTTTGCAAATGGCTGTGAGAAGGATCTACTGCACACTCTGAATTTTCTGACACCATCTGAAAAGTGGGGAATCAATGACAAGTGAGGACTGTCCTTGGGCCCTTTCCTCTTCTTCCAATTCCTTCTCTTCTTTCTGCTATTTCCCCCAGACTTAGCTGTGTCTGTCTCTGTGTGTTTAGATACCCAAAGGGTGTCGATCGACACAGAGGGTGTAGTTTCAAACGATGCTTCTTCTGTTAGGCCTTTGTTGACGTCACTTATATATTCAACCCTCTCTAAAAAGCTATTGCATGTAGTGGATCATCAAACACCCCAGCGTCATAACCCAAATCCACATTCCTATAGGGTGGATAAGAAATTCAATTCCAAAACAACTCATGGAGCCACACCTTCACACGGTCATGTACCATCTTCGCTCTTATGAGAAAACCAGAAGCTCCTTTCTCGTAGATGGGTGGTCTCAGATGTTCGTGGACAGATGTTCATTCCCTCCTCAACTTGTTCTTCTCCAATCATGTATCCTGGCTGTTTGTTCAATGATGAGTGTCGATCGATATCAGGTAGCTGTCGATCGATATCAGGTAGCTGTCGATCGATATCAGGTGGCTGGCGTCGATCGATGTCAGGTGGATGGTGTCGTTCGATGTCAGCTTTTAGTGAACACTCCCGATCAAAATTTTCAAGCCATTCTTCTAACTCAAAGAAGTCTTCCATAGTGATATCTTTATTCGGATCAGAATCTGAAATTTGAGGCAGTTCTTGATCCTCTAGCTCCAAGAAATCTTCCATGGTGATCTCTCTGTCTCCATCTAGGAAAAGATAACAACTTGATACATCGGTGCTCTTTAGTATAGAATCTGTAATGTCTTGAGGACAACTCGATCTTTATTGGATTTCAAATGGCATCGACTGACAGTAGGGGTTGGTGTCGAACGATGCTGAGGTCTTAACGTTGATCAACGCTGCGGTATTTGTGTTGATCGATGCTGAGGTCGGATCACTAATATCAGCTTCTTCCTCTCTGCTCAGTTCTCCAGATCCATGTTGCTCATCATCATCTACCATATATCTCAGCATAGATTCCATCTCAATATCTAGATTTGCTGAAGCATCATGAAGAAAGTTGGTGAGGAAGGCGTTCATGATGTCATTCCAGGTAGTGAGAGATTCGGGTGGCAACTTCTTGAACCAACATGCTGCTTCTCCAGCAAGAGAGTATCGGAATAACTTGCAAAAGTAGTAGCCTTCAGAAACTCCATTGCACTTAATGGTCGATGCTAGATCTTCGAATGTTTCAAGGTGGTTAACGGGACATTCATGAGGAAGACCATGATACGGATCTGACCCACATGAGAGATATATGCTGGATTCAGCTCAAAATCATTCCTCTGGAGTGTAGAACGATGCATCGCACACCTGTTAGTGTAGAAATCTTCACGACTGTTGTAGTCTCTAAGTGTCTTTTTCGTTCAGTCCTAGTATTCACAGAAACATCAGTAGCATCAGGGATTGCAGTCTCCCATGCATAAATCAAATGTCCTGGATTTTTTACGAGCGCGACCTTCTCCGTCTCGTAAAACCACATTCTTTTCAAAACTCAGTATTAGTACATCGACCTTCTCTGTCTTCTCAAAATTAGTGTTGTTCGATACAGAGGAGTTGATGTAGATTGATGTTTGGTTCACACTGTAAATCGCTTCTGCTTGGAGGGTGTTGTTGTAGTACAGTGGTAAGTATTTCTACCCGTCACGCGGGTGACCCGGGTTCGATATCCGGCAAGAATGCCAAATTTTATATCACTCAAATTACCCTAAGGAGTGCTTTTTACTCTCTCAAATAAGAGGTCGAGTAGTAGTACTTATAGATCAAATCCGCAGGGAGCATCGACAAACAATAAACTCAATCAATTGTGATTAAGCTAGGCTAATAGATATGCAGTAAATAAAGTAAAGCAGGTCGAACAAGGTAGTTATCCTAAAGATATTGATTGGGTTGTTTGATGGAAAGATGGTTTGCTAGATCTAGGGTTCCAAGCAAGTGAGTTATATCGGAAATGATGCATTGATTATTAATGTACGAGAACATTAACTAACTAATCTGACCCCCTCTTGTACCGACTCTCGTATGCGAATAGAGG
Organism: Moricandia arvensis; assembly: GCA_905132765.1. Lineage (NCBI taxonomy): Eukaryota > Viridiplantae > Streptophyta > Magnoliopsida > Brassicales > Brassicaceae > Moricandia > Moricandia arvensis. The sequence goes on along the minus strand of CAJHQP010006852.1, from coordinate 9,662 downwards.
AGTGAACCGTCGATCGACTGCTAGGCTGAGTGTCAATCGACGCTAATCAGACAGGAAGTTCATCCGTTAATTAAACCAGCTCTCGCATGAATCTAACAACCTAGCTCAATGGAATTAATTCTAGCACATAACCTACTTTTGTAGTTCTCCACGTCCTAAGTTCAGGTTTCTAGTTAGCTACTCTAGAACACAAGCATTAAACGCAATTCTAAAGATTGATATTTCATTATCCTAGAAATTCTATTTTGGGGTAATTCATCAATACCATTATGAACCCTAAATCTATTAGGTGGATCTATTCAAGCTTGATAGTTTCACAGACAAGCATAGATGAATAGATGAAACTGCAACAGAATCAATATAAAAAACCAAAGGAGTTTCTCTCTTCTCTCCTAACTAAGAACAATGAATAGAATGAAGTTTAGAAAGTGTAGCCGTCAACAATGGCTTAGAAAAGATATAAATAGTGGTTTAGGTCATCCATGGGTATTATGGTAATTTGTGGAAACTTCTGGGCTTAATTTGGTCTTGAAATATACTCGGCCCGCGTACTGGCATCACCTTCGATCGACACTAAGGCTGCGCCGTCAATCGACACTCATTCATCTTTTCGACAGCTTCCTCTCTTCGATCGACACTAAGGCTGACCACTCTTCAGTAAAATAGCCATAACTTCTGCTACAGGATGCTAATTGACCTGAAACCAGTGGCATTCGAAATCTAACTTACAGTTATATCTTGTGTCAACAGAGGGGATCAATATAAGGGTGTGAAGGTATTCATCCATAGCTACAGATCTAACACATCTGTGCAGTTCTGTATCTCAAAAAGCTCTAGAATCACCAAGGTTCTCCAGAACTTACCAGAACCTGAAACACTCTAAAACATACTCCAACCCCATATTATAGATTCTAAAAATCACATATACCATGGCCTAAAAGTGGTAAATTCAATGGTATATCAACTGTCTAGTCGTCCATGGGCGGCTAAATACAAAGCATAGTCTAGTCGCCCATGGGCGACTGCATACTCACCAATGTCTTGCCGCCCATAGGCGACTAGACACTCACAAATGTCTAGCCACCCATGGAGGACTAGACACTCACCAATTTCTAGCCACCCATAGGCGACTAGACACTGACGGATGTCTAGTTGCCCATGGGCGATGACATCATGCTGGTTAAGGTTTATTTTAAAGAAGTCAATCTATCAAATTAACCATACAAACTACTTTTGCCAAGAGAGGTCTAATTTTAGTACTTAGGGATCAAATCCACATAGAGCGAGGGAACAGAATAGATTTATGAATTCTAAAGGTTAAGCAAGGCAAGCTATAAATAAGAGGTTTGTTTTTAGGTTTTATTTCAAAAAGGAAATTGTCTAATTAAGTTAAATGATTTAAATATGGAAAGGATAAGATGCAGGAATTATGAATATGCAAGGACCTTAAAATCCGACCACCTCTCGGTCCAACTCTCGTATGCGAACAGAAGTCGACCGTCGATCGACGGCTAAGGCCGAGTGTCGATCGAAGGTTTACAGAAAGGAAGTTTGTTCGGTAGGTTAATTAATCCAGCTCTCGCATGTATCTAACAACCTAGCTCAAAGGAATTAATTCTGGCACGGAACCTACTCTCATAGTTTTCTTGTCCTAAGTTCAGGTTTCTAGTTAGCTACTCTAGAAGACAAGCATAAAGCACATTTCCAAATAACGGCAACTATGGCCGTCGATCGACGCTGAACTGACTGCCCCAACTTGGTGTTTGTTTTCTGAAGAGATTTCCTGATTCGTTGGCCATAGGCAATATATCTGCGATATCATCCTTGGACATATTAAGAATCCGTCCATCCATTGCCCGTGCACATCCATATGGGTCTCTCATGATTCCAAGCTCGTCTGTTATGAGGTAGCCATAATCGTTAACGCATCATGTCGGGTTGTCGTCGATTGACGGTATAGAGCCACCGTCGATCGATACTGCATTCCAGCTTCCATTGGATCCCCTGAAATTTCCAGTGTCTTCGAGTGCAAAGGCATGATACTCGACTGCATCTTCTTCAAAGTTAGAATTATCGTACTCTGATCTGTTTGTTTATGGCATCTTCTCACGGTATTGCTGCCCTATGTAGACTATGTCTTCTTGACTATCTTCATCGTTCTGATATGTGTCATACGTCGACCGATGGTGGATAGCGAGTATCAATCAATGCCAAAATGTCATACCGTCGACCGATGCCAAGGGTTGGGTGTTGATCGATGATGTGTCTGCAGGCTGGTCATCTTGATCGTATTTGCAGAAGCATGTAGCAATCAAACATGGATCATCATCCAATTCTATCTGAGTAGCCTTGTTCTTAACTTCAACAGGTTCATAGAAGTTGTATGGATCAATCAAGGATATATACAACCTGTTTGTCTTCATGTCGAAGATATCTCCCACTATTGCCATGAACGCTCTTCCAAGGAGTAAGGAAGAGTTCCAATCAATCTTTATATCCATCACATGGAAGTCTACTGGGACTAAGGCGTTGCGAATCTGCACTGGGACGTCTCTGATTATCCCTCATGAATTCACTTTGGAACAATCAACAAAGGTGAATGAATCACTAGAATGCTACACTTTCAGGCTTAGCTTCTCTGCCATCACTCTAGGCATGATGCTAACTGCTGAACCAGTATCGCAGAGGGCGCCAGGATATTCGCGACTTTGAAAAAACATGGAATCAATAATTTCTTAGGGTCACTTTTACTCTTGAGAGTAGTCCTCTGCTTCATCTTCTCTTTGAGGTTATTGAACATGCGCTCTATGTCCTTTTCTGTTTCCTTGGATTCCCTGAAAAACATCCACAATCCATGAGTATAATTTTCTTCATCAAATTGACTATCTAAAGGAATTTTAAAAACTCTTTTGGGAAAGCCATCCATCTCGTTGTCAGTTACTTCTCTGCGAAGATGTTTGAGAATCTTCTGCTTCCTTTGGAGTGTCTTTTTTCATGGGATCAGGTGTATTGGTGTTCTGTTCCTGATTATCCATCCTTGAAGGTGTGATAAATAAGGTGGTAGTCAGACTTGGTAACCGAATCGGTTCTGTTGTTGAGGACTGTCGTTGACGCTAGCTTATCGACGTCGATCGACATTGGAAGAATCATACGAGGCAACATATTCTCCAGATTCCGTCGATCGACAGTCCGGTTTGGGTGTCGATCGAAACTAATGCGAACTGCCGAAGGACATGGCACTTTCTACACGAAAATCTCCTTCGTGCAGCTGTTCTCTCTTCACTTCTTGCTAAAATTCTTCACCTATCAATGCATTGATGTGGTGCTTCTGACTAGCTTCCCCTTTTTTCCTTAATAAAGGCCTCATATCTGTGAAAGGTCTCACTTGTTTGGACCATTTGATTCTCCAGCGTCTTGACATGAGTATTGAGATTCTCAAACTTGGTGTTGAGGTTGATGTACATGGAATCTATCTTCCATTGAAGTTCACAGTCATCTGCTGCTGCTGCTCCAGTATCCTATCAACCAGAGCTTCCAATTTGCTCTCCTGAGGTTTCCGCTGCTGCAAATACTGATTGTAGTTACTCCTGTTGCGACCATAGGAGTTCTTGTTGTAGCATTGATTTGCTGGTCTCCTGTAACCGTTTACACAAACAAAATTCACATCCTCTTCCTCGTCTTCTTCTCCAGGACTTTCAATTCTTGCTTCTCGAGAAATTTCTAAACACTGTCCAACTTTGACTTCATCTATCTGCCCCATGCTCAAAGATGGAGCTGATTTCTTCCTCTCATAGTCAGTGTCCTTTGTGCTATTGGTGGACACCAAGTTCTCAATAAGGCTTGTTGGTTCTTCTGGACTCCTACTGCTTAAATTTCCTTCACTATTTGTGTCTAAAGCCATCTGGTACTGCAGATCAATAGCTCTGAAGAAAGTGCTAAGTAGCTGCACTTCAAAAAACAGCGATGTGGACAGTCTCTCTGGTTGGACTTTAATCTGCACCAAGAGCTTCTTGATGATTCTCCAGGCTCCTGTGTGAATGTAGCGATCCTGCTCCTTACGTCTTTTGCTCGCGGATCATCAAAAAATTTGCGCAGGAATGCATTCTTGATGTCTGTCGAAGACGTCAGAGATCCTGGTGGTAGTTGCTTAAGCGAATGCGAAGCATCTCCAGCAAGTGAGTACTTGAAGAGCTTGCAGAATAGATAGTCCTCAGGGACTCCAATGGCCTTAATATCAGATATTATATCTTCCAATCACTCAAGGTGATCCATCGGGTGCTCATGTCGCAATCATGGTAGAGTGTTTGGGAAACAAGTGCAAAGAAGGACGGCTTGATCTCTAAATCATTCCTCTAGAAAGCTGGAGGACGAATAGCGTACCTGTTAGCATAGAATTGGTCTTGACTATTGTAGTATGCCAGTGTCTGTTGAGCAGCTTGGGCAGCAGCTTCAGGTTGAGTTATCGCAGTGGCTGCTTCTTGTTCAGGGATTACAGTTCCATGTTCGCCAATTCTCTGACCTGTTGCATTACGCAAATGACCTTGAAGGTCATACAGGTCTCCTCTCTCATCTCGAACCACAACTAAAGTTGCAACATCTTTCGCGAGCTTCCATTTATCGATGCCGTATGGGGACTGTCGATCATTATTGGTGCGCGAGTGGCGATCAGCGGTTGAGTGCTACTGTCGATCGATGCTTGTCGCGTCTGTTTGCGGTTGGAACATTTCGATTGCAACGGGTCTGAGAAGAGTAATTCCTTGTTCTTTTTGCTACTGGTACTGCTGAGCATGCACCTGAAAGATAAGAAAAAGAAGTTGTCACGAACTTTCAATAAAAGTAAAATCCTAGAATAAACCCTAGAAAATAAATCTAATGGCGATCGTTGCTCCCCGGCAACGGCGCCAAATTTGACAGCATGCGGGTTAATGTTTATTTTAAAGAAGGAAATTTATCAAATTAACTCCATGATCTACTCTTGCCAAGAGAGGTCTAATTGTAGTACTTAGATATCGAATCCACAGATAGAGAGAGGGCACACAATAGATTTCTGAATTCTAAAGGTTAATCTAGGCAAGCTATAAATAGGAGGTTTGTTTGTAGCTTTATTCCAGAAGGGAAATTGTCTAAATAAGCTAATTGATTCAAATATGGAAAAGATAGATCTAGGGTTTCAGGCAAGTGAATTATAGGGGATATGATGCATGGAATAATGAATATGCAAGAACCTTAATCACAAATCTGACCCCCTCTCTTTCCAACTCTTGTATGCAGACAGCGGTGTCGACCGTCGATCGACGGCTTAGGCCGAGTGTCGATCGACGGTTTTCGGACAAGAAGTTCGTCCACTAGGTTAATTAAACCAGATCTTGCATGTATCTAACAACCTAGCTCAATGAAATTAATTCTGGTTAGTTAGCTACTCTAGTATGCAAGCATTAAGCACAATCGACTGATGGATATTGACTTAACTAGCAATCCAACTTTTGGGGTAATCCATGATTGCTATCATTCAACCCTAAATCGAGTTGATGACTACTCAGACCTAATAAGAGAAAGAGTAATAATCTGAATAGAATGGATAGATAAAATACTGGGGTTCCAATACAAAGCTATGTGGGTTGTGTCAAGCCTTGCCTAAGCTTGTACTTGCACTTACACACCCTGCATGCTCTCAGTACATGAGCTTAAATATAAAAAATCTAAAATCTAGGTCAAAATTCTTTCGGGCCATTCTTGTCTTTTGTCTTCTGAATAGGGATTTTCAGTCGGCTGTCTGCGAGTTGGGCTGTCTTGCAAGTCTGCAACATCGATCGACCTTGGTCTTTCATCATCGGTCGATTCCATGGTTGTGTCGTCGATCGATGACATGCTTGTACTTCGACTCCTCAAATAGCCAGCTACGGCTTCTTGTCCTCTAAATGCTCCAAAAGCTCCAAGTATCTCCTTTTATCTCCAAAACTTCCCCGGACCTGTAAATACTCTAAAACATATCCTAGATACATATAATAGACCCCAAATAGAGCCTAGAACATGGCCTAAAACTGGTAATAAATAGGCTATTTCCAAATCCTATGAGAGAGGCACGACCTCTACTACATATAAAGGTTTCTTAAACGTAAAGAAGGAGGTCAACAAGTCAACCATAGGGGAAACACATCCATATACAGAGCTCACCAATTCTACAGCCGCCATGGCAAGAATCAAACCTAGAAGACCATCTTCGTTGACAAGCCAATAACAGACAGATCCATGCGATTACTATCAACAAGATAAAGTTCTATCCTCATTGAAGAATGTCTACGACTCTATCTACAGCCTCAGGCCACGATCTCCTACCTATCAGAAGGAATACTACATACTCACTAAAGCATATCGACTCACTATGCTCATTCTAGCATATCGACAACTTTAACATCTATTTCGGCCATAAGACCTCTAGAACAGATGACTCCTATCAACTATGGAGCCACATGCTCATTAGGCCACATGCGAACAAGGATATACGCCTATAACAAGGCCACGCGCCTATAACAAGGCCACACGCCTATAACAAGGCCACGCGCCTACAACAAGGCTAGCCCATCTAGGCCACATGCCGCAAATAACATGAACTACGAGTGTTTTGATCCCTCACTGAAGGGTGCGTAGGCAATCCCCATTGAAGGATGCAGCGATAAATCCCAACACCTTCCATGGTTACACGCCTAGACATCCATATAATACCCATGAAAGCCATGATCATCGTAATTTGTGGCTAGAAGACCATGTGGTCATCGATATAGTAAGGCAGCTCCTGCCTTGCGCTCCATCTTTCCTGCTGCTTCCAAGACATTGACGACTTATACTGGACCATACCCATATGGCAGTATTCTAAAGGCAGGCTCTCCTGGTTTATCAACAACTGAAGCAGGAGAAAGCATTACGACAATTTGTCTCCTTCTTCCTATCATTTTTTAGAGCTGAGAACGAATCACTTGCACCTAAAACTACGCCAACAGTTTGACGCTAAAAGGAGGGGCAGTTTTAAACTATGTCATGATGTGATAGGCGGAAGAGAAACTACATGTGTTCCTGCAAAATCTCTCAAATCCAGCCACTTGGGGACAAGAAACGACTCATTATCAATCATCAGATCTAAAGCTCACGCATCTGGAACTCACAATGTTTTCTGCTGGTTTCGTATCTCCACCAGGGTTCACACCTCAACAATATTTGGCTCCTGCTGGTTCCGAGTATTAACCAGGAATGTGACCTCTACAATCTTTGGTTCGTGCTGGTTCTGCGTCTCAACTACAAATAAGGCCTTTACAACCTTTGGATTCAACGTTCCAGACCAGAAGTAGTCAGTACTAACATCAAATCAGCGGGTTTCCAACTAAAGCAACAATCTAGCAGGCCCTAGACGCCACCAATGCGTCCAGATTCACAACTGCAGCCCACATGAAAGAGATTGAAGGTCTGCAAGCATAAGCTAACAGCTTTCTTCCCGAATTACGACTCCGACGAATTCCACAAACAGACAGCAGTCAGAAGAAGAGTTCTTGGGAATAATGCAGGCATACAAGACAAGCAATAAGAGGTGACTGGAAAACAACCTTTCTTTTTAGGTTCTAGCATCTAGGTGGTAGTGGAATCCTAGATAATCCAAATAGTTAGGTGGATAAAACGCCTTTGAGTACTCAAAAACTTCCATAGAATTTTTCCTAGAAAGGAGCAATGACCATAGTCATAGAATAAATAAGTACATCTCACTAGAGATGGAAATTAACGAAATCCAGCGGAAGGTTCCTTATGGAGTTTCGGAAGAAGAGCTAAGAAACAACCAAAAGTTGGAGAAACCCTGCCCAAACGCTAAGGCAAATTGCTGCTCTGCCTCCTGCCAATGAACCGGAGAAAAATGCTAACTCTACACCAAGACATGATGGTCTTTGATTCTTTTGCTCCACTAGAAGGAAAAGAAGCCGGTAGAACACACGTTTCAGCTATTAATCCCCGTAAAAGAAAAGACTCTAGCCTCATAAAAGTAAACCAAGGCCATATCCAGCTATCAATACAGAAGAAAAAGGACGATGTCGAATTCAATGCATAAAGAAAGCCAAGTTTGCAACAAAAGGCAATAAAAAGCCAAGCTTTCGGGTTCCAGCTTCCGGGTTCCTGCTTCCAGGCTCCAGGTTCCAGTTGTCGGGTCTATGGCTGCTCACCTTGCTAGGAGGCGAAATCCAATGACTCCACGGTTGCTCACCTTTCCAAGAAGCAGGATCCATCAATCTTATGGCACCTTACTTCGTAAGGAAGCGAGGTTTGACTATCAACAGCTTTACAAAGCAGAAAATGCAACCTCCAACAACCTTACTGCCGCTTTTTTGGCAATGTACTGTGATACCCGTCTCTACAAGTTCCCAAGGAAGCTAAGGCCACGTGCCTCTACAAGTTTACAAGGTCAAGCACTTCTACAAGGTTCTAGGAACCATATATCCTGTGAACTAGGTCGAAGGCCACAAGCCTTCATGAACTTCAAGGAAGACACAACCAAGGGAAAGCAGGGGCAAATGAATTAAGCATTAACCCCAGGAGCAACACGCATCAACAAATCCCGGCAACTTACCCACAACAAGGGAGATTCAAGACGAGGCGATGAGTCATCAAAAGACATCCAGAAAATGATGGGACTGGCTCACCAAAGCGGGAGCAGAGAACAGCCTGGACGAGTCATTAAGTGACAAAATAAAACTCTTAGAGTGGCTCACTTAAGCGGGAGCAGAGAACAGCTAGAATGAGTCATTCAAACGACACCTACAAAAGGATATGCAGAAGAAGACGCTAATCCCTGCGAATGAAGACCATCACTCACTCTTACGCAGAAAGTCTTGTATCCACCATGTCTACTCCTACCTAAGAAGTGAAGCACCTATATCCGATGTAGGAAAAATCATCCTACCAACGACCTTAATAACGGAATCCGGCTCCAGACCCGGGTCAATTCCTGCCTCTAGGCCAATTTGGGCTCTGAGCCATACAAGATTACCCAAACCCTTGCTATCATTCCCAAGGGCGGACAAATAATGTTGCTACACCCGACATAACACGAGCATGCAGAGAGTCCCATCCTGGTGCAAAGAGGAAGAAGCAGGAAGTACCATGTGTACTATATCAATCAAAGATTCGATACAGTCATCCAGAAAACCTAGCTCTGTATTAGCCATGAGGTTATGAATTTACTTCCAGGCTCAACCGATCGTGGTAACAGTATCACTATCTTAAAAATACAGCTCTATAAGCCAGAGGTACAATGGCAATTAGCCAAGTATGCAGAAGAGCTCGTCAACATCCCATAACCTCTAGGTTTGAAGAGGATAAATCCCACTTCCTACGGGTTTAAAAAGGAAAAATCCTACAACCTCCGATTTTCAAGTGGATAAAACACAAAATCTCTGGGTCTCAAGAAGATATATCCAAGACAGACAGTGCGAGAATGGAAAGCCTTGAAATCAGCCAGGAACATCTGAGACTGAAGGACCAAGCATCTCGCAGAGTTTCAGCAACCTGAAAGCTGTCTTGTAGAGCGTAAAGACATTCTGAACGCTCCACAAAAATGTACCAAGTGCAATATAGCCTCAAGTCTGAGATAGCAAATAAGAATTCACCTCCGGTTCATGAAGAGG
>CAJHQP010006851.1:0-35724 GCA_905132765.1 Moricandia arvensis | reverse complement strand
GAAATATAGACCCATCCAATGTATTTTGTTTTTTTTGTACAACTTAATTGTATTTGTTAAACGTCATAAGAAATATTTAGGAAAAGCCGCCTCTATAACTGTTGAGGCGGATGAACTCATTTTAATCAAAATTTTACGGCGGGTGCACCTTCCTCTCTTTGGCTAAAGATCTAGATACATTCATATATATATATTATATATATATATATATATATATATATATATCCACTGACTCAAAAGTGACAAATATAGAGAATCCGAAAATCCAAACCAAAACTATATCTGATAAAAATGGATACAAACCGCATCTAAACCCGACATAAGTATCGAATAAATCTTGTTTTACAGTATTTCGTGTTATAGTTTTACCCAAGCCCAGATAGATATCCAAAAAACTCAAATATTCCAAAATCTCCAAAACAAAAAAAAACTTGTATCAAACCCCATTTTAGTCTCTAATATGTATCTAAAATAACTAGATATTATTGAGAACCTGAAATAATCATCTAATACATAAATAATTAACTTAAATATTTAGTCTAATATATATATATTGGCATTTGGTCAATATTAATATTTTTATATTTTAACACTATATTTTAGGTCCAATTATAAACAAGTTTTTCTTTTGAAGTTTGATCAATATTTTTTAAGTTTAAGTAATATTTCTTCCGTCTGTAGAGTTTTTTAGTTGTTAATTTTAATTTGTTTACGTTTCATTATGTATGATTCTCGTTCGAACAAGATTTTGGTTTGTCATGAATCATGATATGTTTGATATTGTCATGTATAATTCAAAGACAAGTCTCATATTGTTAATAGATAAGTTTTGTAAAATTATTTTGAAGGACATCAATATAGTTTAAAAACGCCACATACACAATTTCTTGAAAAGTCTAGAAATATATTGAGTTTAATAAAATGCAAATTAATATTTTTGGAACCGATAACCCAATTAATATCTGAAACCAGAAATATTTTAGATTCAACCAGATCTTAGACATGTAACTAAACTCGAATTGGAACTGATTAAATCCGAACCGAATCCGATCGAAATTTTATTATATCCGAGTAGGACCCAAATTCATGAAACCGAAAACTCAAAACTCGAATGAACCCGAACTGAAACCCAATTAAGACTCTCATTGTCCAACCCTAGTCAAAAGTTATTATCATACTGACTACCAGCTTGAAAATTCATGATGCCATGATCAAAATACTATAAGTTTTGTTACCAGCTTGATCAATTATATGATATATTCATATTATTGCTTAACTTTTAAACTAAATCTTTATATGCTGTTTAATTAAAAAAAAACCCTAAAAACTCTCTCTAGAAACCTTAGCCGCCAGGGGCTTCCTCCCTTGGTCTTCTCCTCCTCCGCCATGGATTCCGGTCAGTTACCGGAGCATGAACCTCCAGATCCACCCTCATCTCTCGTTAGAGTATCCAACAGGTCCTCCTCTCCCGTCAAAACTTCCACCCTCTGCAAATCCTATCCCATTAATGGAGTCTCAATTCTGGATAGATTTGTCTCTCCATAAGTTTTCCTTCCCTTCCTCTAATCTCCTCTTACCGTCCTCTGCATCGGAATCATTCATGAGTACAAATTTAAATCTGAGATTTTCTCAAATTTCAGTGTGCTCTGCCTCTGGAGTTCTTTGGCCTTCCATCTCTTCTTTGACATTCATCCCAAGAAGCTCTTCTACTTCAGTCTCCGTGGTTGGTTCGTTGGTGCTTGGTTTGGGGTCTTCCAATGGCTTTATTAATGTGAAATACAGTTTCTTATACAGGGTTTCGTTGCTTCCCATCCCAATCTCGGTGTGTTTTATCTCACAACTTGTCACTCTGGTTGTAGCTTCATGTATTGGTTGCTCGACCCTCATCACCACCTTCTACTTCCTTCCTCTCTCAACAATCCAGGTTGTATCTCTGATATTTTTGAACTTATTCATTGGTGTTGTGTTGACTGCTTTGGAATGTTTTTGTGGACTCTCTCGTGGTCTGTCTCTCGCCTTGGTGCGACTATTTACTGCAGTATGCAGTCTCTTTACTGTTTTATGCAATTTTGCCTTTGTTATATCCAAATATCTTTATGCTCAGTTGTGGCAGCTTGATGAAGTTATATCAGACATGTCAAATTTTCGAGTCTTGCTAGTCGATATTTACTGTCTGTTTTCCTCCTCCATGGAATTTGTTTCCCTTCTAGTTTCATCATTTACTTTAAGTGAATTGTTTCAGGAAGTAAAACGTTTAAGATCAGAGATACTTCAGTTATTGAAGTTCTAATCAAAGGCTCACCAAAATGGTGTCCAATCGCCTATGTGTGTGTAGCTAGTTCAAGGATTGTTAATTGTGCATTTGCTAATGTTTCAATCTCAGAAATTATATCACTGAATGTGGTCCTTAATTCTCAAGGCTTCCTTTCACTTAAAGCTTGGTCGTTGAGAGTAGAGGACCTCTCCACTCCATTAATTGTTTAAGTGATTTGTATGCTTCTATCTATTGTTATATTTGCTTCGTTGTAATGGTTGTCTCTTTGGCCATGATGGTTTTGTTATCATGTTGTGGAAACACTTTCGCCTTTAATGGAGAGTAAGAATCTATAAATGAGAAGTTTGTCCAAAAAAAAAAATCTCTATATGCTATGAATATTACCAATTCAACAAACAAAGAATTTATAAGTTGAACATTGACAAAATATATAATTACAACTTTCTAAGTATATACTTTAACCTATATTTTAATCATTTTATTAATTAAATTGTTTGCAAAAAAAGCAAAATATCTTATTCTTATTTATTACCTGTTCAACATAGAATGTAATAAAAATAAAATCGAAAACGATGTCTTTATAAGAATGTTAATACAAAATGGTTAAATTGATTGATGTCAAAAAAATGGTTAAATTGATTATCAATTTTGAGAATTGACTTCCCAAAAGATGTTGGATATGAAAATCAATACATAAGTAATTTTTAAAAAAATAGATTGAAAGAAAATGACAATCAATTATATAAAATAATTTAGTATTATAATGTAACACTCGCATTTTTTAGTTTAACTTAATAAATAATAATTTCCTGAAAACTCCACTTTATTACTTCACGTAGTCAACTTAACACCATAAATCTATTAATAGAATAAAATTCGGAAAATATCCGTAAACGTAAATCCATAAATCTGAAAACACCCAAAACAACTATCTGAAATGAATCACTCATCCTCAGCAGTCTCACCTGAAAGGGGAAGAAAGAGGGGTGAACAACATGGGATTCACTCAGTGAGGTATGAGATGCTAAACCTGAATTCCATGGACCCGGTCATAACATTCTGAATAAATATAATTTAAGTCTAACACATAACAAACACAATACCTAAAGTACCCAAAGAACAAACAATGGTCCTAGCGAGGTACACCCGCTGCCCACTAACAGACCAAAAACAACATCGAATATGTGCTTGGTGACACACGCACGAAGACAATTTATTGACCTCCAAGCCGTGGCAACAACAGGTTGACTATGCTGTACCACAACATATCACAAAACATACTGGTCACAAACCGCGCTACAGAAATACGTCTCCGTAGTCGACCACAACCTTTCACCTCAATTCTCAACAGATATTTATAATACATATATATATATATATATATAATAACAATTATCAAAAACCAAGTAATGTTGAACCCTCTAACACTCTATATCTGGTTTAACAGAGAACCTAATAACTAAACAAGCGGACTCTAATAGACTCGATTTCACGAAGACGGAACATATTAGAACTAAAGTATGTTTATTCAAAATCCTAAGCCGTGTACAAGAAGTTTGGGAATAGCCCTCACCTTAGCAATGTGGGAAAAGTGTTGTCTATGAACTTGAGCTGCTCAAACAGACTCCAAATCTGGCGAAAAATCAAGTCAGAACGCCCTTCGAAGGGTCAAAAACGGATATACGGTTTAACATAACCCAAATTCAATTAATTTAAACCAAAAATCAATTAATTAAAAACCAGTTAACCTAAACCAAACCGCAATCAAACCAACTCAGCCGGTTAACCCGGTCACCGAGTTGACTCGCCGAGTCGACTCGGCCGAGTTGGCGAGTCACCGGCGGCGGCGGAGGGAGGCGGGCAGCGCATGAAGACCACTCGCGGCGCGTGCGGCGGACTTCGGTAGCGCGTGTGCGACACCCGCGGAGCGCCGCGGCGGTTGGGCGGCGCGTGTGGGAGCGTGTGTGGTTGATTTCGGCTGATCTTGGAGAACCGGACCCGTCTTGACGTCACGAACACGATGGTGGCCTTGGATTCACGAGAAACGACACGGTTAGAGAGTTATGATCGATTTACTAAACGGCCGAAATAAACCTTATGAAACTACGGCCAACGACGTTACCTACGCTGGTCGACGGTGATGGGGTGGTGGATCGAGTCTTGATCAACGGCGACAGCAACGGTACGGTCTCTAATCTGCTTGATGGCTCAGTCTTTGCAACGTTTAAGCTTTAGGGTTTCTGGAGAAAAAGGGATGAGTTATAAAGGTTTATGTAGTGGGACTCACCTAGGGTTTCCTGCTGCTTAAACGGGCCTTGCTGGACCGAAACAGATTGACCCAAATTTGGGTCGTTACATATAATTTCAATATTTTGTGGGGAAATAGATTTTGTTATGTAGTGTGCAAGTTAAAAGATGGTAACAACAATACTTTATTATTTTAATAGCGCATATTATCTTCTTATGTAGGGCTTCGAGCTGTGAAAGCAAAATCCGAAGAAGCAGCGATTATCCTTCAGGTTCGTTCGAATTTCCGTCTGCTAGCAAAGATTAAGAGAGAAGAATGCAACTATCAATTTATCCTCTGGGTCTTTCGTTTGACACGCGAAAGTTAGATTCTTTATGCGTTTTACTCGGAGTTTGAATATGTTGTTCAATGCGCACATGTTGTTCGATGAAATGCCTCAAAAAAGAAAATAGCGATGAGTTGCATTGGCTTTTGTAATTGGAGTAATCCATCTGATTAGGGGTTTCATATTTTCACTTCTTATTTAGTATTGATATATATTTTTTAGTGTGCTCAGATGGGAGATATGTCATTTCTGCATAGAATGCTTCTCCAGCTTCGCTCCACGTGCAAGTAAATGAGTTTGAACATTCTTTCATAAAGTCTATAACTTGCGATACAACGGACACAACTGATCACGAAAGTTATGTTCCTTTTCTTCTGTTGTGGGTACATATGTCACCAAAGTTGATTTATCTTTTCCGTCACACATTCGTTTAGAACTCAAGGGTTAAGCGTGCTTGGGCTGGAATAGTGAAAGGAAGGTACACCTGCTGCCCACTAATAGGCCAAAAACAACACCGAATATGTGCTCGGTGACACACGCCCGAAGACGATTTATCGAACTCCAAGCCGTGGCAACAACATGTCGACTATGCTGTGCCACAGCATCTCACAAAACATACTAGTCACAAACCGCCCTACAGAAGTACGTCTCCGTAGTCGACCACAACCTTTCACCTTAATTCTCAACAGATATTTATAATTATATATATATATATTTAATAACAATTATCAAAGAACAAGTAATGTTGAACCCGCTAACACCCTATATCCGGTTTAACAGAGAACCTAATAACTAAACAAGTAGACTCTAATAGACTCGATTTCACGAAAACGAAACAGATTAGAACTAAATTATGTTTATTCAAAATCCTAAGCCGTGTACAAGGAGTTTGGGAATAGCCCTCACCTTAGCAATGTGTGAAAAGTGTTGTCTATGAACTCTAGCTGCTCAAACAGACTCCAAACCAGAAATCAATTAATTAAATACCGGTTAACCTAACCAAACCGCAATCGAACCAACTCAGCCGGTTGACCCGGTCACCGACGGTGGCGGAGGGAGGCGGCGGCTTATCGGAATCAACGGTGGAGGCAGACGGCGCGTGGCGGAGGTGGACGGCGCGTGGCGGCGGCGGACGGTGCGTGGCGGCGGCGGACGGCGCGTGGCGGCGGCGGACGGCGCGTGAAGACCACGCGCGGCGCGTGTGGCGGACTGCGGTGGCGCGTAGCGCCGTGGCGGTTGGGCGGCGCGTGTGGGCGCGTGCGTGGCCGGTTTCGGCTAATCTCGGAGCACCGGACTTGTCTCGACGTCACGAACACGATGGTGGCCTTGGATTCACGAGAAACTACACGGTTAGAGAGTTATGATCAATTTACTAAACGGCCGAAATAAAACCTTATGAAACTGCGGCCAACAACGTTACCTACGGTGGTCGATGGTGATGGGGTGGTGGATCGAGTCTCGATCAATGGCGACGGCAACGGTACGGTCTTCGATCTGCTTGACGGCTCAGCCTCTGCAACGTTTAAGCTTTAGGGTTTCTAGAGAAAAAGGGATGAGTTATAAAGGTTTATATAGTGGGACTCACCTAGGGTTTCCTGCTGCTCAAACGGGTCGTGCTGGACCGAAACAGATGGACCCAAATTTGGGTCGTTACATATAATTTCAATATTTTGTGGAAATAGATTTTGTTATGTAGTGTGCAAGTTAAAAGATGGTAATAAAAATACTTTATTATTTTAATAGCGCATGTTATCTTCTTATGTAGGCTTCGAGTTGTGAAAGCAAAATCCGAAGAAGCAGCGATCATCCTTCAGGTTCGTTCGAATTTTCGTCTGCTAGCAAAGATTAAGAGAGAAGAATGCAACTATCAATTTCTCCTCTGGGTCTTCGTTTGATACGCGAAAATTAGATTCTTTATGCGTTTTACTCGGAGTTTGAATAAGATGTTCAATGCGCACATGTTGTTCGATGAAATGCCTCAAAAAGAAAATAGCGATAAGTTGCATTGGCTTTTGTAATTGGAGTAATCCATCTGATTAGGGGTTTCATAGTTTTCACTTCTTACTTAGTATTGATTTATTTTTTTGGTGTGCTCAGATGGGAGATACTTCATTTCTGGATAGAATGCTTCTCCAGCTTTGCTCCACTTGCAAGTAAATGAGTTTGAACTTTTTTTCATAAAGTCTATAACTTGCGATACAACGGACACAACTGATCACGAAAGTTGTGTTCCTTTTCTTCTGTTGTGGGTACCTATGTCACCAAAGTTGATTTATCTTTTCCGTCACACATTCGTTTGGAACTCCAGGGTTAAGCGTGCTTTGGCTGGAGTAGTGAAAGGATGGTGACCTATTGGGAAGTGATTCGTGATATCGTGCGAGTGAGGCCAAAACACGGGGAAAGGTCGGATGGTGATTGTAGGGTCAGTAAACAATGATTTCGAGCCTCGAAAAAAATAATGCACCAAACGTTAGAACGGGTGGGCCCACGGGAGAGAGCGGACGTAGGTGGCCCATTAGTTGTGGACGGTCGGGGCGTTACAGAGAATTTGTCCAGTTCCTTCACCAGGGCTACCCTGTAGTTGTCACTTTCACCCTAAGGTGTAACTTTGAACTTCCTCAAAAGTACATTTCTTTAGGTGTATTCCAACTCTCATTTTGTAATAACAGAAGTAACTACACACGACATCTTGACCGTATGCTTGAAGAAGCTGCTGCTGAGTTCTGTCCCTACATCAAGTTTATGCGTGTGAATTCCTATAACAAATATACAAAGAACTGACTGAAAGTTTATGCGTTGCGTGTTTGGATTGTTTCAGGTGGAGTGCCCCAAGTATCTCGGATTCTGCATAACTCGCCAGAAAAGCGAATACCCTTTCATTGAAATATTCCATAGCCCACAACAAGTATACTTCTTTTTGTCCTTCTTGTGTTTCCAGTATCCAACGTGTCATGCTTCTATTGGTTTATATTTTGAAAATGAAAATCATTCTGATGCAGGCGGGTAATGAAGGAAAGGTCCAGGATCCAAATATCACCCGGCTTTCTGTGAAAGTCGTACCTGTAAGTTGGAGGAGCATCACACATTGTTCTTTTATATTACCTTTTGTGCCTTCAAACAATGCAGAGTCCAAACATCACTTTGTTGTTCTTCTTGTTTGTTACGTTTGGGCAGTACAATTATGACATGAGCCCCTATGGGTTCAGAGAGTTCTTCAAGCGCCAGGGGTTTCGTACTTCGGATCCTAAATGAAGCATATTTACAATTGTACCGGTCTCATTCTGTGTAAACCGATTTATTCAGATTACTTGGTATATCCATCAAATTCTTGGTATTCATAAGGCCTCATGCCATTATTCAGATTACTCCAAAATACCAAAAAATAATATAGTGTTACACTTTATATCGTACTAGACTTAGTTTAGAGATCAAAGATCTAAAGACTTCACAGGACCAAGTAGAAGATCATGTTTCTTATGGGCAGTGAGTCCAGACCCTTCTTCCATGTCAATAACTTCCAATTAAAATGGTACAAGAGATTCACAAGACTAAACTCAACCGTTGTTGTCCCTAATGTATATTGCAGGACAAATTCTCCTACCACTACCAAAGGTAGCAACTCAAAAGTGTTGCCCTTTTACATCACAGTCCATAAACCTCTTTGGTAGAAACTCTTCTAGATCTTTCCATACCTTGGGATCACGTCTAATAGCCCATACATTGACATGAAGCCTTGTCTTAAGTCAATAATGTAACCGTTGATCTTAAACTCAGATGTTACCTTTACTTGGCACTAGAAGAGGTGATACTGATGTAACCTCCATATTTTCTTTGATCACCATCTTGAAGTATGTGGTCTCATCTAAGCTTATGATTATTTCTTTGTTGTCTTGCTCGAGTCAATTCCTCTCATACCCCTAAAATCTCAATTTCTAATCTCTCTAGGACACATTTCTTCTTTTAATTTTATATGTCAAACGAAAAACATAAAATTAAAATTGAAACGTGAATATTTTTTATTGATTTATAGAATTTGATAAAAATATTTCAAAAATCAAAAACCTGTTTTTCCCATATTTTCACAAAAATCATCAAAATATGATTAAAAACGATTTAAAATATTTTTTTTCCAATTTGAACCTATAGAATTTAAATATTTGCCCATGGGTTCACCCATCCATTGGGGGGGTTAGGGTTTAGTTTTGAACACCGGATAGGATTTAATTTGGGGGTTTAGGTTTTGATAAAAAAAGAATTATGAAATAGGGGTATAAGAGATCACGCGAGCCCAGAGGAGATTACCTCTAAAAAAAATAGGGGTACAGGAGAAGTTGACTCGTCTTGCTCTATCTTGTCACTGATTTTTGATTGAACCATTTTTATCACTAGCGGGTTTCTTGCGAGTTCAGCCACTGCCCATGTCTCATAGTTATTGCATAATGTATTGATTCCTATACATCTCAAGTACCTTGAATTGTTTGGAACTTTTCAGTGTTGAGCATAAATGCTTGAAAGCTCACACCAAAATGATGCCTTGCAAAGCAATTTAATATTTAGAGAAAGAAACATTTGGCTTTTAGTTAACAGGAGTTTCCCAGAAGCAGATTCAGTGATTGAGTTAATCAGTTTCTTCATCTCCATCTTCTTGATGGGTTGGATCGAATGACTTCGTTTAGGACTGACACAGAGAGACATGCATTCCACATGATACAGACGAGACAAAAGAGAGCAAAGCTCACACTATCTAGGCCCAACTAATCAAACCAGAAGACAAAAAACTGAAAACCGCATTAACTAAGTTGGTTAAACCGGTCTGACCACGATCCGGTCTTGTAAATACGATTGTTTTGTGTCTCTTTATAACTAAACCCTAAAATAATTCATCCTCTCTCTGTCTTTTCGAAACTCTGTCCCCTAGGTAATAACCTCTTTGGTTCCCCGCTTAGATCGATTGTTGATAATCACAGCTCCGGGAATCGGCTTGCTCTAAAAACGCTAACAATGTCAACTCGACCCGAGTTAATAGCACCTCCGGAGATATTCTATGACGATTCAGAGGCTCGCAAGTATACTTCTTCTTCACGTATCGTCGAAATTCAGGTTCTTATTTTTTTTAAAGTTGTTTCTCTAAAAAGACATCCTCCTTTTAACTCAATATTGCTCTCTGTTTAACACATGTATGGTTATGTATAGGGCGAGGTTGTCAGAGAGAGATTTGGAGCTTCTTGATTTGCCTGAAGATGATAATGTTCCTCGATTCTTGCTTGACATTGGTAAAAGTTTACTCTTTTAAACTTTAGTATCTCGTTGGACATTGTGCAACATTATCTCTTCAGATTACTCTTTAGCTAATAATCTGTATTGTGGTTCAGGTTGTGGCTCTGGCCTGAGCGGGGAAACAATCTCTGAAAGTGGGCACCAATGGATTGGTCTTGACATCTCAGCCTCAATGCTTAGTAAGTTTAATCATTAGTTTATTAACTCTCCTTTCTTATGAATGATTCTTCATCCCTTGTCTCTTTTAGATCTCTAAGCCACTTTTAATAACATTGTAGATGTTGCTGTGGAACGAGAAGTTGAGGGTGATCTCTTACTCGGTGACATGGGACAGGTACGCATGTCAGACTCTATACTCTCTAGGATGTTGTGGGTGGTGGATCTTTTGTAATCGTTATATCCTCTATTATCAATTGCTTATCCAAGTATTGTCATGTCTTTCAGGGCTTAGGTCTTCGTGCAGGAGTTATAGACGGAGCCATCAGTATATCTGCTGTTCAGGTCTTCCTTATGGTTCTTCATCACATAGTGTTCATAACTTTGTACTTAGAATCTAAACTACCTCATTGTTTTGTCTCCTGATGTCAGTGGTTATGCAATGCAGACAAGTCATCACATGAACCTCGTTTGAGGCTAAAGTATGTCTAAATCATTTTTACTTTAAGCTTGAATTAATTAAGATAGTGTCTAATCTTTAACCATTTAATTTTTTTAAGAGCTTTCTTTGGATCACTATACCGATGCTTATCAAGAGGAGCAAAGGCAGTTTTCCAATTGTACCCTGAGAGTATAGCTCAGCGTGAGTTGATTTTTCGCGAGGCCTTACAAGCTGGATTTGGCGGTGACTTTGTTGTTGACTACCCGCACAGGTATGTCCTTAGTGGAAAGCTAGTTTCTGGTGTAACATTTGACCGCAGCATTAACACTTGAGGATGTTCTCTAAACTGCAGTACCAAGACAAAAAAAGAGAGTACTTGGTCCTCAGATGTGGTTCTGTTCCAACAGTATTAACGATGGGCATTAAGAGAGTTGCTCTGAGGATGATGATGATAGCGAAGACGAAGAGAATGGAATGGTATCAAAGTCTCTTTTCATTACTTGGTGTTGTATAGTATATCGAAGTCTTTATTAACATTCTTGGTTTTTTTTTGTGAAGAAGCAGAGAACGACAAGAAAGGGAAAGGAAGAGAATGGGTCTTGAGGAAGAAAGAACAAAGTAGAAGTAAAGGAAACGATGTTCCTGCTGATTCCAAACTACACCGCCAGAAAACGCAAGTCGCGTTTCTGATTTTTCTTTAGGATTGCTGAAAAGCTTAATATAGCGTTATTATTTAAGTTTTTTTTTGTCGTGAAAAAGATGAAATACTGAACATTCCTACTGTTTATTGACAATTTCATTAAGCCCTGTCACCTTTTTTTTTGTTGTGAACAAAATATTAGTTTGCATCTCAAGAAAAGCACCCACTAATGCAACAAAAGGTAGGGTTCAGTGAGATAGTTAGCTAAAACATGGCGAGAAAGTAATTCTACTTGCAAGAGAACCAACCCTGATGATTCCATTCAGAACTTTGTATCAACCAATCACAAAGAATGTGATAGGGTTGTTTTCATACGCCAATGATATACTCAGGTTTTTACACTTAAAACCAACCGCAAGTGCACAGGTTGCGCGGTAGTATATAGTGTAATCTTGTCCTGCTACCTTTGTAATAAAAGATCTTCAACCACAGGGTCTTTGTCTTCCTTATTGTGGTTCTTAGGTTGAATCATTAACTAAATCAATTCATTAAAGTAAATAACTTTTTTTTTATAAAAAATATGCCTTCTATTCACCTAGTTAGATAATACTAAATAGTCAGATAATAATAACAAACACAAGATCAGAAATGTTGTTGCAATACTCATCAAAATCTTTAAAATGATCTAATGAAAGAATCTAATATTGATGTGCGGGTGTTATTCGTCTAAGCCATTGAAGTTCTTTAACTTGGAGGGTTTGATAAGGGGAGGAGATGGCGGCAGTAAAATCAGAATTTGATGTTTGCAACATGTGAGCATAAGGAGAACAATGCGTTGCTCAAACACAATACATTCTTCGTTTTCTTCTCGTCAAGGCAAAGCAGACAAGAAGACAGAGGGTTGCATAAATCTGTCTGGAAGACGTCGATTCTGACTAATGTTCTAGTTGAAAGATGCGGTTTTGCGTTAAACTGTGTGAAACAATGGTTGATCAAAAATACCAGACTGTCCTCATCGTCGATGCATCATGCATCTTCTATCGACAGATGGTGGCGATCTTTTGACGTTCAACCAAAGCTTGGTGTGGATGCAGAGGATTAAAGAGTACTCAATTCCTTGGCGAAGAGAGGTTTATAGTCCTTATGAGAGTTCCATGGATGGTAAGTATCGTGTTGTATCCTAATCGTTTTCAAGAAAATAGTGGTGATGCAAAGGTTAAATCTTAATATGTGGCGTCAGTGTCCTAAGAAGAAGAATGCTTAAACCAGAAAGCAAACAATATTTCATTAGTCTCAAAAAGAAATGTTTTAGAAACGAGAACAGAACCAAACAAAACTAAACAGTTTGTTGTTTTTGTGTTTCTTAAACCAAAGAGATCAAATCCAAAGTCTCCTTCCTCCTCCTCAGATTCTTCCTTCTTCTTCTCTTCTTCCTTTGTGGCTGCGGCAGCCTCACCTCCGCCACCGCCTCCTCCAGCAGCTGCACCTCCACCGGCAGCAAATCCTCCTCCAGAACCACCACCAATGATCACCTGCCTCCCATTTTATTTTCTATTATTACCACAAAGATTGCCAATTAAACAACTAAACTTTTAAAGATCTTCACACAACAGACAGACAAATGAGTTTCTTGTTTTGTCTAGACCATTGGATTCACAATATGTCGTAACTGAAGATTCTATCACTGACCAAACATACAGTGATCGCATCAAATACAAGAAAGAAGAAACAGATCTAGCTATCTACTTTCATGAGAGAGAGAAAGAGACCTGGAATACGGCGGAGTTAGGGCAACGAGAGAGAAGGAAAGACTGAACACCACCGGAGGAATCGGCGGAGAGAGCAGCCTGAACAAGCTTGCGCTGGAGATCGTAAGTGGAAGAAGCGGAGGCTTCGAGGTCTCCCTCGTGTTGCTTAGCGGTCCATTCTCCGCCTTTGCTTCTGCAAACAAATGTGAAAACTCCCATCTTCTTCTGCGGCGAGATTTCTCAGACTAGTCTCACTGAAGACGTGTTAGTGCTATTTATATATATATGGATGATATTTAGAGAAACCTAACAAACCCTAGATCAACTCATACTCTACCGGGCCCAATAGCAGAGCCCATCAAAAGCGCTACATTTCTCTACTGCTCTTGTGACGTCTTTGTGTTTTGTAATAACAACACTTTTTGAAATTATAAGATTTTAGTTTGTTTTGGAATTACTTCTGTTTCGATGTATCAGAAGGGTTATGTCCAAAAACAAAGTTGTATTCAGAAGAATATTTATTTCGATAAAACTATATTGAGGCTCTGTAATTTTTAGGTATAGGAAGCATACGTCGATATGCTCAACCACTGTAAATTAAATTAACCTCTCTATGAGAAATAAATTGTTCTTATTCTATGACTGGAACTTGGCAACACGAGAAATTGTTAGACGCATGACTTTTTGATTGGATGACGGTTTATGAGTTCAAAAATGCCCTTCACCGAAAAGATGCTAGCCTTTTTTGCAAAATATTCGTATGGATTCACCTGAGGAAAGAGAAAATTAACAAAGTTTTCCAGAGCTTTATTTTCTACCTAGGAAACTTTTACAGTTTGGGTATGAAACAAATGGTGCTCAATAAAATGTAATGAAAAAAGAGAAAATGCAGAAGCAAAAGAGAAAAGAAAAGTCAGAGCTTGATAGCAGAGTGAATGGAGACAACACCACCAACAAGGTTCTCGTACTCCACCTTCTCAAATCCTGCTCTGCTATCATCGTTGCAAATATCTCCTGCATTCATCTTTTTATTCAATATTACCAGCCATTACTAATGTGCTTCAAACCTAGAAACGTCTTATAGACACCAAAACATCACACATGGTGCTCATATAATCGTAGCTAATAAAACTTTAAACACCTATCTTCTAACATGAATCTAGCAAAACCTTCAACTAAAGATTCTGATCATGCCATGTTATTACTAGTGTACTTGAAGAAAACTTGAAGTTAAAACATCATTCATGATGACCACACCATTCATTTAAACAAACCTGAGGAGGAAACCGACGAACACTCTCAACCAAGTACTGGTAAGATTCCCGATCACCGGCAATTAGTTCCCCTAAGTTGGAATGATCTGGAATGAATACAAATCGTATCTGCAACACATGAAACAAAAAGAAAGACTTAAGGAGGGGCTTACTTCCACAAACATACCTAAGCATCAAAACTTACATCTCTTTGAAGACCGGAATGTGTACATGGCTGAGCTCAAGGCACAAGAATCTTCCTCCTCGTTTTAGTACCCTGAGAGTTTTATAAGATGCTTATAACAATAATACATTACACACTGCCAAATTTGTAGGTATTTGTCTACCTATAAGCCTCTGCTAGAGCCTTTTCGATGTGTGTGACATTCCTTATTCCAAATGCAATAGTGTATCCATCCATTGAGTTGTTCAGCGAAACTCAAGGCCTCTGCATCTCCTTCGACCCATACAAGCGACTTGTTATCTCTTAGACCTATTCAAAATAGTAAAAAACGTGAAGGAAACCACAAGTGATGGTCAAACCAAACATCTCACGGTTTCACCTCTCTCAGCAGCTCGTTGTTTCCCTACGTTCAACATGTTGGGATTAATGTCACATACGTAGATCTGAGTTTCTTCAGTGAAGCCTCATCAGCTTCCTCAATGATCTTTGTTTGACACTGTTAACAGCATCAAAGATCCTAAACGCAACATCACCTGCATTTTACAAAACAATATCTATGGCAAGAGAATAGAACTATAAATCTCTATGGGTATCAATTGTATACACTGACCCGTTCCACCGGCCACATCAAGATGCTTCATCCCTGCAAACGGACTCAGCTTCCCAACGAGTCTGAGACCAACAAATTTAATACAAGAGAAAATCATAAAACACTTGTAATATAAGAGTATCACCAGTACAGAGTCTAAAACCTTTCCTTCCATAGCCTATGCAAGCCACCGCTCATGACATCATTCATAATATCATAACTGGAAGCAACATTGGTGAAAACGTTACCAACCAATTTGCTTTTCTTTTCTTCTTTACTTGTTGAAACCCTGAAAAAAAAAAAAAAAAAAAACATTGAATACAAAAGCATTTCGTTTAGAATGAAACACATGATCTTCAATATAAAAGTCATGCACAAGAATACCAAACAGCAAATCAAGAAAGGGATGATAGATTTTGGAGAGTTTTACCAAAACTTGTGGCATGAGAATGAAGTGAAGCAAGAGAGGAATGGTAACTCAAAAAAAATTCCTCACAAGCCTCTTGCTGCTTAATAATCGAAGTGCCATAACTAGTGAGACCAATTCACCTATCAAATTTTCAAACAGAGAGAAAAAAAATCAACAGAGTACAGATTGGGTTGTGTTGTGTTGCACAGTGCACGTGTTGTTCTTGCAGGACATATCGTGCATGTACCGGTCCGAAGTTTAACCCGAAAGAGAACGGCGAGTCTCCAATCTCAACGGAATACAGATTGGGCTAATTGTATTAAATATGGGCCTATTATGATTTGGTACCGGCCCATATGAGTTTAAGTCACTGATGAACCAATTGAAAACGGGACTGATGAGACGCGGCGAAGGAATAGAACGGGTTTAATTTTTTGTTATCATTACTATTTCGCCGCCGCGTAAATTCGCCGTTCAAAGCTCTACGGTCATGGCCTAAAATTGATCGACGATTCTCGAGAATTGTTTGGATCGGCAATGGGTGGAAGACGAAATCGAAGGGAGATGAGGAAAGAGAGAAAACAGACCTGCGATGGAGGTTATTATGCGGCGAGGAGACAAGTGAAAGTGCGAACCCTTTACCTTGTTAGTGTCTTAACCTTTTTCTCTAATTTTGTCTATTTTCCCTTGTAAAACTGATAATTATACTCTTACAAATTACAAAAAAAAAAATTGTAATATTATAGATGATTCTTGAAAATGAGTTTTTTATTTCTCGAGTATTTGAAATCGGCAATTTTAATATTCAAGTGTTACTCGTGCAAAATTATTCCATAACTAATAGTTGACTTCACGAAATTAAAAAAGAAATAGTCAATCTTTAACTGATAAACAAAAAAATAACAGTTGCCGTCAATTTTTAGTGGTTGGCTATTCTAATTATATATTTCCGCACTCAATGATAAGGTGAAAAATAAATATCCACATATAACACTTGAGTATTTAGAGTACTTTATGAAATACTAAGTTCAATAACAATAATTTTTAATGAATTTTTAATTCATAGTTGAATAACAATACATTTTTCATTGTAATACATATCACATAAAACTCTTAATTGAATACACCCACTAAATGTCTTGTATATTTTTTTAAATTGAGAATCTTTTTAGTTAGGAATTATTGTAAAAATCATCTTAAAATTTTTTATAAACATGAAATACATCAACAATACAATGCAACCATAATTATTTGTATTATTGTACATGTCACTGTAAAAACTCAAAAAATCTCTTGTAAAAGTAAAATTTTATATATTGGTTATATCTAACTTGAAAATGTTTTAGATTATAATTTTATTTAAAAAGAAATTGTTGTTTTTAATTCCTCAAGTATTTTTTTAATCGGTAAATTAAATACTCTAGATTATATATGCGCATGATTATTCCTCAACTAATCATCAACTATGCAAAGTATGATTAGAATAGTCAACCGTTAAAAATTGACAAAAACCTTTATCTTTCCGTTAAGCAGTTAACATTTGACTATTTCGGTTCTAATGTTGTACAGTCAACTATTAGTTGGGGAATAATTCTGCGCAAGTAACACTTGAGTATTAAAAATCGATTTCAAATACTTGGAGAATAAAAGCTCATTTTCCCCATGATTCTTCCAACAATTCTACTACTATTGTTCAAAAAATCGCTAGGCGCTAACTAGCGCTTTATAGAAAACTAGCGATTGTACAAATTATTCGGAGTCTAGACAAAGGCCTAGGCATTAACGAATTAATTGATTTATTTTTATATATATACGACATTTATATGAAATATTTTAGTTTTTAAATAGAAATATAAAATGATTGTGCAAAATTATCAAATTAGGTATGTTAAACAAAAGAAATTAGAAAAATTGTGGATTTATACTAACATTATTGCTTAAATCAATATATTTAAAACTAATTTAGATTGGTTTTAACCGATTTATAAATAGTTTAAATTGATTTGAGTCAAATAAATCATTATTGGTTGAATATTAGGAAAATCATTTTGGATAGGACCGAATTACCGCCTAGTTAGAGGTCTAGACGGTGTCTAGACCGATATTTAAAGCCTTGACTATTTTATATTCAAGTCTAATTGCATCACCAGTCTTGAACGATGCTGTAAATTTTTTGTAAGTCTCTTTTTTTATTCTTGTGAGGTTTTTCTCTCTTTTGTAATCTTACTCTAATTTAAATTTTCAGTAAATAAATATTAATTATGCTATTACAAACTATTATGAATATTATAACATATTCTAAACATATTAAAACCAACAAATCTATCAAACCACTCTTGTAAAAATATTAATGCATTCTGGTCAAACATATTAATTATTTTCTCCTAAGAGTCCAAAATATTACGTTTCTTTTGTTTAATTTTAAGCTTAATCTACTAATTAAAAGATTACCAGTGTCATTTTCTTTTGCCAAGTTTCTCTCTCTCAATCGTTTATGTGTAAAAAAAAGACCTGAAATAGCGGCAAGACTGACCACAAAGTTCGTTCCTTTTTATTTTCTGGGATCATCACCTTTTCTTTTCCTCCCTTTCACCCATTTTTTTGTTCTTCTTCGAATCAAGAGAATTTTAGAACGATGCATGCAACCAATTTGCACGTTGGTCTTGCCCAAAATCTGTAAAGAAGGTGTTTTCTGTAATAAATAATTCCTGGTTTTCACTTTTCTTTTGTAGTTGTAAATTTACAAGCGGTAATAATTCGTAATCCATGTGACAATGACAACACACCACAAACTCATATATAAATACCACCATGATGCATCAGCTTCATGCATGCAGTTTATAATGCATGTGGGTTCTCTCTCCCCTCGAAAGCAATCATTTTGGTTACGAATCTATTTGAATATCCAACCAATGTACTGCATTATCCTAGCTATATGGTTTCTTCTTCTTGTTGTTTCCTTGCCAAGATCCTCTGTTATTGTGGCTGTTGATGATAAAGAATGTTTGGGGTTTCAGAAAAAAAAAACTATGAATCCATAGAAGCTTCGTGTCTCAATCACAATAGTTCTTTCAAGAGAACTCCCTCTTTGTTTTTTCAAGTATATTGTGTAGATTATGAATAGCTCCTTTTCTTTGCTTGTTACACGCCTTGAGATAAGAACCTCTTGTCTAGTTTCTTCCGAGTTTGAATATCTCTGGACACGTCCCAACTCAAACTTGTTAACTATCTTTTCAGGTTTCTTAATAAGAAGCTATTGAGGGTTTAAGCTTTGCAAAAACAAAAAAAAAAAAGAACCAGAATGACGTTTTCTATGAGAGATTTAGATGAGGCTCTCCAAGGATGTGGCCAGAAAGCGTAACCTTTCTCTCACTAATCTCTTTCTTTTTTAACTTCTTGTGGTTTTGCTTTTTGATCATTTGCATATTTTTATATCTCTTGGTGGTCAGCGGGATTGAAATATGGCGCATCGAGAACTTCAAACCTGTCACAGTTCCAAAAGACTCCCATGGTAAATTTTTCACCGGAGATTCCTATATAGTCTTAAAGGTCGGTTGTCTTTCGTTGATTATATCTCTGTGTAATGAGACATAGTTCTTGATACTGTCTTAAACCTTCTTATCTAACTATCTCATCCCAGACCACAGCCTCAAGAAGCGGTTCCCTGCATCATGATTCATTTACTGGCTCGGTAAAGATTCCAGTCAGGTAAATATTTCCCTTTTTTCATATTCTTCGATGAACAAGAATAACGGGGATATGCTGATTAAAACAGGATGAAGCTGGTGCTGTAGCCATTATGACAGTTGAGTTAGATTCAGCCTTAGGTGGGCGTGCTGTTCAGTACCGAGAAGTGCAGGGTCATGAGTCTGAGAAGTTCCTTTCTTACTTCAAACCTTGCATAATACCTCAGAAAGGTGGAGTTGCTTCAGGGTTCAACCACGTAAAGCCAGAGAAGCACCAGACGCGTCTGTATATCTGCAAAGGCAAACATGTCGTCCGTGTAAAAGAGGCAAGTCAATCAACAGTGTCATGAAATGTCTTTCAACTCAACTTGTCTGTTATGTTTCATCTTTGTTTGCATTCTTTTTCTCATTCACAGGTTCCGTTTGCGCGATCGATTCTCAACCACGACGATGTTTCATTCTGATACAGAGTCTAAAATATTTCAGTTCAGTGGTTGCAATTCGAGTATTCAAGAAAGAGCCAAAGCTCTTGAGGTTGTTCAGTACATTAAAGACACGTACCATGATGGGACGTGTGATATTGCAGCTGTTGGTAAGCTGTCAAAAACCATGTAGGCTAAGGTTTTATTGAGTTAAATGAGCTTTGGTTACTTGTAGAGGATGGGAGGGTTGATGGCTGATGCTGAAGCTGGAGAGTTTTGGGGTTTGTTTGGTGGGTTTGCTCCGCTTCCTAAGAAATCAGCACTCAGTGATCACCCAAACCGCTGAATCAGACGGGATCAAACTCTTCAGGTAGAACAACTTTCATCTTACTGGAACCATATTATTATGTTGTGACGTTGAGATATGTTTGGTCTTTCAAGTGTTGAGAAGGGCCAGACAGAACCCATAGAAGCTAAGTCTTTGCAGAAAGAGCTTCTAGACACTAACAAATGTTATATTCTCGACTGCGGTCTTGAGTTGTTCGTTTGGAAGGGAAGAAACACTTCAATCGACCAAAGGAAGAGCGCAAGTGAAGCTGCAGATGTAAATTTCTTCTCATGCACCAAACGAATAGTCTTGTTTTGATGGGTTTGAATAAACGTCTTTCTTCATTTTTTTGTCAGGAGTTTTTCCGTTTATCTGAACGTCCAAAGACAAACCTGGTCAGTGTGATGGAAGGGTTTGAAACAGTTATGTTCCGAACTAAGTTCGATTCATGGCCGGCTACAAGTACCGTAGCTGAGCACCAGCAAGGGAGAGGCAAAGTTGCAGGTGTAGTAGACTAGTAATACTACTCACATTGTTAAGTCTCTCGATTATAAGATATTTAATCTCTCTTTGTTCTTTCACTAGCTCTTTTGCAACGGCAAGGAGTTAACGTTCAAGGCCTGGTTAAGACTTCTTCAACGTCTTCTTGTAAAGATGAGCCTAAGCCATACATTGATGGCACAGGAATTCTCCAGGTAGTGACTATATTCTTCCAATAAGTGAACATATCCAAAACATAGTCTTTTGGTTGTTAACTATTGAAACTTTTCAGGTATGGCGAATCAATAGCGAGGAGAAGATCCCTCTTGAAGCAGCAGAGCAATCCAAGTTCTATAGCGGAGATTGTTATATATTCCAGTACTCATATCCAGGACAAGACGGAGAAGAATATCTAGTTGGTGCTTGGTTAGGAAAGCAAAGCGTTGAGGTAAATTTCATCACATGTATATGGAGTTTGTTACCCTCTCTATGTATGCTCACTGATGATGATATATAATAGGAAGACAGAGCATCTGCTGTTTCAATGGCAAGCAAGATGGTTGAATCCATGAAGTTTATGCCTGCTCAGGTGCTTCTTCATGTTGTTTCTGTTATAGATTCTAAGGCCAATATACATTAGGAGATGCATTTCTTAGTCTTTATCCGTGCAGGCTCGCATCTACGAGGGAAAAGAACCGATTCAATTTTTCGTAATCATGCAAAGCTTCATCACATTTAAGGTAATATCTAAGTTTTTTTTCTTTTGTTGGTTTTGGAGTTGTGATCTTTTATCACAATCTTTGTCTCAGGGTGGTCTAAGTGATGCTTTCAAAAAGTACATAGCAGAGAACGGAGTCCCTGATACTACTTATGATGCAGAAGGTGTTGCGCTGTTTAGGGTTCAAGGTTCTGACCAGAGAACATGCAAGCCATACAGATAGAAGCGGTACTTAAACCAAAAGTCATAATCAAACAGCTTTCTTGTTCATCAGATTTTGTTACAGATAGTTCAATTAGTATCTGGTTCCAACAGGTTTCCACAGGGTTAAATTCTTCGCACTGTTA
Source organism: Moricandia arvensis (assembly GCA_905132765.1). Lineage (NCBI taxonomy): Eukaryota > Viridiplantae > Streptophyta > Magnoliopsida > Brassicales > Brassicaceae > Moricandia > Moricandia arvensis. Next base: position 14,197 of record CAJHQP010006851.1, on the reverse strand, counting down.
TATATTACATGGTGATTCTACTGTTTTCACTTGGCGTGGTAATCTAACTTCCTCGGATGATCAAGAACTTATGGAGAGAATGTTGGATCTAATCAAGGTGATACTGAACTTTGTTTCTTCATTTGGGAGCTTACCTTCTCAGATATCTCATATGGTTGAACGTTGTTTTTTAAAAATTTAAAATACAGCAAAATAAACAGACCAAGGCACAAAAGGAAGGTTCAGAGTGTCAACAGTTTTGGGAATTACTAGGAGGGAAGTCAGAATATCCAAGCCAAAAGATTAAAAAGGATGGAGAGAGTGATCCTCATCTCTTCTCTTGCACATTCTCAAACGGTAAAAAGCCACATGGCAACATCTGTTCCCAAGACTTTCACTTTCTTTTTCTAAACCCAAGCACTGATATAGACTGTCTTTTGCACGTTCTTGTGGATGTTGGTCTCTTACCAGAGAAACTAAAGGTAACGAACGTGTTTTTCATTTTTCATAAGTCATGTCTATGTTATGATCCCACACCTAGTGTGCTTACCAAGGATCTTCTTTCTATTTATTGATCCCCATATAGGTTACAGAGATCTTCAACTTCACTCAAGATGATTTGATGACAGAAGATATCTTCATTCTTGATTGTCACACTGAGATCTTTGTCTGGGTCGGACAACAAGTTGACCCCAAAAGAAACCAAAAGCTTTAGCCATTGGAGAGGTACTTAAGATTCATTCAACTACATTAACGTATAAAACTACATAACTGTTTTTATAGATTCTCTCTCCCTCAACAGAAATTCCTTAAGCATGATTTCCTTCTAGAGAATCTAGCAAGTGAAACACCTATATACATTGTAACCGAAGGAAACGAACCTCCATTTTTCACAAGGTTCTTCACCTGGGACTCTTCTAAATCTGCAGTAAGTGACTTCTCTCTTAATATATACTTGCTCGAGAATCTCTTTATATATACTTGTCTTCTTTCAGATGCATGGAAACTCTTTCCAGAAAAGGCTAGCAATCCTGACAAACAAAGGAAAGCCGCTTCTAGATGTAAACAGCTTTTACCTCATTTGGTTTGGTGCAAAATCAAACACTCTATGGACTTGTGTCTTAGATTTTGTGTGTCGTTTTATGCTTAGAAACCTAAAAGGAGAGCACCGGTGTACAGCAGCAGGTCCAGCGTCCCAGACAAATCTCAGCCACGGTCGAGAAGTATGGCTCCTACTCCAGACAGAGGCCGTGTGAGGGGACGTTCTCCAGCTTTCAACGCACTTGCTGCAAACTTTGAGAACATAGCCACAAGAAACCAATCAACTCCACCACCTATGGTTAGCCCGTTGATACGTAAGCTTTACCCTAAATCTCTTGCACCAGACCTTACAAAGCTCGCCCCCAAATCCGCAGCTTTTGCTGCCCGCACAGCGCTTTTCGAGAAATCTAGGCCTACTCCTCAAGAACCACCAAGTAGCTCTGAAGGTTTGCAGCAAAGGAACCTTTTAACATTTGAACACCCCAAGAGTTAAAATCTTGAGCTTACCCTTGTTTGATCTGTTTGATGTATGAAGCTACAAAAGAAGCGGAGGCACGAAGGATGACAGAGGAAGAATCAATGAGCAGCATTCGTGAAGGTTCCAAAGAAGAAGAAGAAGAAGCAGAAGAAGATGAAGCAAGCAGCCTCCCTACTTTCCCATACGAACGCCTCAAAACTGACTCAGAGGATCCTCCTTCAGATATCGACCTCACTAGAAGAGAGGTCAGATTCTTCAAAAACACTTTTTTAAGATAAGATTCGTTTATTGAGTTTGAGCTTCTCCTTTACGACAGGCATACATGACTTCAGCAGAGTTCAAGGACAAGTTTGAAACGACAAAGAGTGAGTTCTATAAACTGCCAAAGTGGAAACAAAACAAGCTTAAAATGGCTCTTCAGTTATTCTGAAACACACTCTTCTTTCTTCAGCTCAAACCCCAAAACCCGTAAGTTGATGATTGTTTCGGTGCAATCTTACTCTTTATTATTGATAGACCAGGAGATCCGGTTTAATTGCTACACACAGGTTCTTGATCAAGTTTTGATAGATCAAGAAATCCGGTTTAGCATACTCTTATTAATTTTGCTTCCTCTTGTTTTGCAGTTCAAGTAACACACACAGGGCATCATCATACAACATTGATCTTCATCTTTTGAGCTACTTGCAAATAATGAAATATATATTTTCTGCCCTTTTAAAATCCTTATACTCTTTATATTTTTTATATGTACATGATTCTAATTTTCTAAAATTGTACTTAGGGCATAATCAACGCTGTTTCTTACTTTTTCTTTCTTTTTTTAATTTTTTTTTTTTTTAAAATTAAAAAGAACTAGTCACGGGCCGCCACGTGTCAGTGGGGCCCGCGAACAGTTCAAAAATACACCAAAAAACGTTGCTTATAGAAGAGAAGGAGGAAACGTTTTTTAAGAAACATATGGGTCCCACCCCTTTAAGAACCCACTTAAGATATGGGGTTGATTGTGCTCTTAGATTTCGTTTGTGTGTCGGTTTGTTTTATCACTTATCTGTGTGGCTGTGGGGTTTTTTTCTTCCCTAGGCTTGACTTTTTTACTGTTGATTTATATTTTATCTTATCTTTATCCAAGTCGTCAGTAATGTTCATTAATCCCATGTTTTAAACCTTTTAATCACTTTGCCTTATAGAAACCAAACAAAAATATATATAAGAAGGAAAAACTAGTTTTTTTTTTATAATAGTTGAAATCTTATTACTGAGCAACCTCTTGTTTGGTAGCTTTGCTCTGTTTCTTTTGATAATAACATGCATTATCCGAATAGTTAACAACATTACTTGTTTGTTTGCATGGCCTATTATAAATATAATATATATATATATATATATATTATTTCAGCAAAAAAATCATTTCTTATTTTTCACATAGGCCATTTCTACTCATTAAAAATAATTAATAATTTAAAAGAACTGATGAATAATCTTCTATTAAAATTGTGTTTAGGAATACTATTATTATAAACTTTACTTCATCTAATATACTATACTGAATATGATTAAACAATTTTTATTACTAACTTATTAATAATATACTATATAGAGTAAGTTACATATCATATTTTTTTAATAGTGAGTCATTTATCTTTATATTAAATATGAAATTTATTATATTAAATTACGATATTAAATTATAAATGCATGCACATTTTTTTTTGATTTTTAAAGTAATAATATATTTACTAGATTTTGATCTGCGTTTGGAAGGACGGATTTGGTTTTGAAATTTAGATAATTGTTTTTAAACAAATTTCTATAAGATAGTGTATAGGTTTGAGTATATTTATCCGGAATCGTACCAAATTGAAAAAAAAAACAAAAATTGGATTAAATTTCATAAATAACCGAGTAAATTATATATGTCTTGAACCGAAAAAATGAAATTGAGATGAAAACCAAATGGGTACCTAAATTTGTAAAATAGAAATACTTACAAATATTAATTATATTTAATTCATAAATAACCAAATAAACAAAAATATTATTTATAAACTAAATTACCCAAATACTTTTTATTCAAAATATTAAAATTATCTGAATTACCCAATTTTTATCCATACAACCTAAATTACCTAATATTTAAATTGAAAATCTAAAATTATATGATATTTTTATTTTTAAATCCGTAATTACCTAAAAAATAGAATCAAAGCGGAACGAATTGGACCCAATTTTTTTTGCATATTACCCAGTCTCCAACTTTGTTACTAAACCAAAATAACCCAATTAAAATCAAACTAAACTTTGTAAATATTTGAACGGTTCATAAATTGTAAAATCAGAACATCTAAAACAAAAATAACCAAACCGAAACGAATGATGAGTACTAATAGTTCATGCGAAGAAAGTATTCTATTTTTAAAAATTGTTTTAATCATTTTAGTGAGGTACATATTTGGTTAATAAACGAACTAGGATATAAACAGTAATTTATATTTGATCCAACCCATGCGGTCGAACGCTAAAACCAGTGGCCGTATATAAATCGGACTGACTTATGTACTTCGTACAACATTCTATCAGAAGTTTTACCAATTGATATGTTTCTACAAAATTTGGATTTAATGAAAACTTATTAATTAAAATATAATAAAACCCAAAAACCAACCCGTGACCTAACATCAGTTGACCTGACGAAAACTAAAAAATCTTATAATATTTTCTAAAAATTGATTAAACTTCTCATATACTTTATAATAGTACATAAAACTAAATAAACTATTTGATTTGTCATATAAAATAAATACATTGTATTTATGTTAAGCAATTAATTTATAGGTTTTGTAATGATCAATACTATTACAATTTTAATGTAGATGATTTATCTATACTATTACAATAGAATCATTTAAAAATGTATTTAAATAAAATTGTTGAAACTATCTATTACTATTTATTAATTAACTGTTTGGCCATATAATAAATTATCTAATTGTAACTATGCAATATCAATAAATGCTTCGTACCCTATATTTTCTCCTACAATTAACCGGAAGTTAAAACTAAACAAATCAAAATTATTTTAATTACATATCGTGATTTCCACTTTGCTATATTCACTTTGTTTCATATTATTATGCTTGCCGTGTACAAAAGTTTTTCTATGATATGTCATTTAAAAAAAATATTTATTGTAACATTAAGAAAAAGTGAAATATTCATGTGAATATGAATCTGAATAGTATTCAATTATAAAGTTGCTCTATAACACATTTCCTATGTATTTGACTATGAAACGTTAGTAATACTTATGTTCAATGTTCATAAAACTTTATTATTGGCAATTGATTATAAGTTATTCCTTTACATTTCTACATTGATGATATATACCATGAACCACGAGTAATACTTGTTATCAATCTCACAGAAACTTTAGTATTATTGACCAATTATATGATTATCCCATTTAATATTGTTTAATCTCTGATGATATATATATATAGAGAGAGAAATATCATGAACTCTTCTAAAACACTATATACTGTTAAATATTTATGACATATTTTAAGTTTATAATCCAGTATTAATTATAAACTCTATACTATATATACTAAATTCTATATTCTAAATCTTAAAATTATTTATTAAATATTTCTCAATATACAGTAAGAAAATCTATATGTTTCAGATTCCAGATCTGTATATTCGGGAAGATGTGATTTTCAGTATATACTTCGAATATTTAAGAATATTTCAGTTTTCAAAAAAAAAATCAAAATGAAAACATGACTCAGCCGTAGAAGAAGAGTAGAACTAGAAAGGACGATACTGTTATTGTTAGTTTCAGTATTATCCATCCATGGCGACGGAGCATCCTTCTTTCGAGCTCGCCAAAGGCATCAATGGCCTCGACAAAATCATCCTCCGCGAGTCTCGCAGTCGCTCCGTCGAGGTATTCTCTACGCGCTGATCTCAGATTCTTAGATCTTTCTTTTTGAGATCGCTGCTTTAGTGTGAAACTCTTAGATCCTTGGGGTTGTTTTAGCTGCAGTGATTCGAACTCTATACGTTGTTCATCGAAGAAGTAGATCTGAGGCATTTTGATCCGCAAAAGTAGTGTGTAAAATGTTGATCTATTGAAGATTCATGGGGGCGATGGATCTAGTGATTATCTTACGAATGTGATTTGATTTTTTTGAGTGATTGATCATCAAATGAAGTGTAGTGTGTGTGTGCTTGTGCTAGATTGACTGATGTTTCCATCTCAATTTGTTCTGTGTTATTAGGATTTGATTCAATTTCTGAGGAATGCAGGTGTATTTGTATGGTGGTCATGTGACTTCTTGGAAGAATGAGAACGGAGAAGAGTTGCTTCACCTTAGTAGCAAGGTTTGCAGATCTATACCATCTTCCACTTTATTTGAGATTGAGTTTCTTGTTGAGAAAATGGGATGTTTTGTGGAGAAAAACAGACTAAAGGCTCAAGATACTGTTCCTTTTAACTTGCATTTGTGGAGGAAAAAAGGTTGCTAAACATTTATCATTAGATGTTTCTCTGGTTGGTTGTGTCTCTGTAATGCAAAAGAGTATTTATATTTTTTAATCTTGAATAGTTGGCTCAAGGAGGTTGGTGAAAGATTTGGGAAGTTTTCATTCTTTACACTGATCCTTACTTTAGGAGCTCCACTTCATGTTTTGCTTAATTTTCTAAAGAAGCTTGTGAAAGAATAGAGGATTTTTTTTATTTTGCATCTCTAGAGTAGTTTCTTTTTCCGGGTTACTTGAGTGTATGAGCTGCAAGCAGTAGAGAATTGAAACCTTGTGTTCTGCATTGTGCAGGCTATATTCAAGCCTCCAAAACCAATCCGTGGAGGGATTCCACTATGCTTTCCTCAAGTATGTGTTTATATCTCTTCCTTTCTTTGTTCCATTTTTACTATTCAAGTATGCTCATGAATTATGTTCTTCTACGTGCAGTTCAGTAACTTTGTTACACTTGAATCGCATGGATTCGCTAGAAACAGGATCTGGGAAGTTGATGCTAGCCCACCTCCTTTGCCGTCTAATTCTTCTTCTAATGCTTTCGTTGACCTGATCCTAAGGCCAACTGAAGACGATCTAAAGATGTGGCCTAACAAGTAATGTTCTTCAGAACTCGCTCTTTAAATTTTCCTTAGAAACATTATGCACGTATTAAGCTAGAAATAATGTTACATAGAATCTTGGGTGCTTTTTCGTCATCAACTCTCATAACATTTCTAACTTCAATTTCGGTGTATTCATTTCAGTTTTGAGTTCCGGATGAGGGTAGCTTTGGGATCTGAAGGAGAGTTGACGCTGACATCTCGTATCAGGAATACCAACTCTGATGGAAAGCCTTTTACATTCACATTTGCTTATCACACCTATTTCTCTGTCTCGGACATCAAGTAATCACATCTTGTTATCTTACTTTTTTCATTTTCCGGAGTATGGAGTTTATATTGTATTAATCTCCTATATCTAACTTTCGGAGAAGCTTGGGAATAGAAATACTGATATGCATCGTTTTGCTTTGTGTACAGTGAAGTACGGGTTGAAGGGTTAGAGACGCTAGACTATCTGGACAACTTAAAGAACAGAGAAACGTTTTACCGAGCAAGGCGATGCTATAACTTTCGAATCTGAAGTAAAGTATGCGATTCCCAATCTCTCCTTTCTTTCTAAGATATCCATTTGTCTAGTAATCATCACTCACTCAAAGAAAAACTTGTTGATATAGATTCGACAAGATTTACCTAAGCACTCCTACAAAGATTGCTATCTTGGACCACGAGAAAAAAGAGGACTTTAGTTGTTCGCAGGACGGGCTTGCTGATGCTGGTAAAAAACCTAAAACCCTGTTTTGTTTTAATCAGAAATCAAAGTTTTATACAATTAAGAATCCATTTGGTAATCATAATCTATCAGTGGTGTGGAATCCATGGGATAGAAATCAAAGACGGAATATCAGACTTGGGAGATGAAGACTATAAGCATATGCTTTGTGTTGAAGCTGCAGCTATCGAAAGACCGATAACTTTGAAACCGGGGTGAAGAATGGGAAAAGGAAGACTCGAGCTCTCTGCGGTTCCTTCTAGTTACTCAAGTGGAACAGCTTGACCCCAAGAAAGTCCTCCAATGAATCTTTCAGACATCCAAAAAGAATCTTCCTCTTGCAGCAGAGGTCGACTTCTTCAACTTATTCTTCTTAACTATTTAAGATTCTTTATGAACACTTTTACGTGTTTCAAACTTCAAAGCCACATAATACAGTACTAGTTCTGTCTCTTATTTAAGAGAAAATGTTTCTCATTTTGTGGTATCTGATCTTTTGAAGGATTTTGGCCAATACTGTACCGTTGATAAAATTAAATTTGGTTTGTGCAGCACTGAAGGAAGTGTGTGAAGATGGTCATCGGATTATACTATATGAAGAAACTGAGATCGAATTTGAGAAAATATTTATTGCTTCGTAGCTCTTTTTGTAATCACAAACGATCACGGTTTGCTGATCAAGACAAGAGACTTTCACTCGTTAAAGTGTCGCTTAATCAATATTTCATTAAAGTAGTCGACCAATAAGTACTTGCGTGACTTGCGTCTATGCCAAGACACCTGAGTTTTAGTCAGAAAGGTTTGCTAGCTGTGGTGGAACATCGAGTGGCAGTTCTTTACGTGTTACTGTAGTAGATACATGTACTACTCGATGGTGAAGAGATTATCAGATAGAGAAGGTTGGAGAGCAAAATTAACTTCGGTCTTTTAAGATAGGATTTTTACTTTTTCTAAAAACATTTCTTAGCTTCTAACTAAAAAAAACCCTCTTAAATAAGAACCGTAAAGATATGATCTCTTAGTTGGAAAATATATTAAAAAAAAAAAAAAAAAAAAATTACGTTAAGAACTTCACCTTAAAAGATCGGGATTATTCATGGTTTTATGTTCAGGGCAGGGCATATGAGGATGGTGGTTCAATCTTGAGCTGGTTTAGCTCATTTTTATCACGTTGGAAATTGTTTTTTTTTGGTAGACAAACACACCCGCAGCTCAGATTGCAGTTGGTGATGGAGTCAGGGATCTACTAGTGTATGGTTGTTTCATATGAGATATGCTTAAATTTTTCTTTGTTTGAGTTTTAAATTACATATTGATCTTTATAGTTTCTTGGATTACATTTTTTTTTATTATCATCTTGTGAATGTTGTTGTGGCTCTCATATCATCTCCTCTGGACCTCTGATCATTCCCTCTTCATATCCAAATTTCGACTTACCTTGAATGAAGTGTTGGGATCTGGATTGTGTCCTTCGCTTCTTGATTGGTTTCCTAGAGATAATAATTCATATATAGGGTAGGCCAACCAGTGCTTGGTTAATCTAGCCCTTTGTTCGGTCAGATTCCAAAAGGTACTTTAATCTGGAAAATGATATATATTATTTTTAAATAATATTCAATCGAAGGACTAGTCCTACAAGTCCCTCCTATAATCTAAAGGGATCTAAGAGCATGGATTAACCGGGGTCTCTTAAGTTGGAGTTATTAATTTTTCTAAGAGACGTTTGGCTTAGCTTTTAAAACTAAAGAAAACCTAAGAAACCGTTATTAGAATATAGAACGCAGAAGAGACGTCCTCTGGAGCGGGGGAGAAATGGTAAATTTTTAAAAAAAAAAAATAAAGACAAAATTTTACGTTAAGAACCCCACCTTTAAGAGACCCGGGTTTAATCATGGCCTAAGAAAGCTTGATAAATGTTGGATCTCACCCTATTTTCGAGTAGGATATGATGTGTTAGTTATATAGTTTTATGTCTCTATCCTGAGTTGAGACATCCACTTTGTCTAAATGACATCAAATTACCATAACTTCGTAATCAACACTAAAAAAGGTTATCATATTTATATTACTAGTTAACAAAACTTAATGGTTCGATATTGACATCAGTTGTTGAAGTGCCGTAATAATTGATAAGCAACTTGAGAAGAACAAGTTTACTACAGTGTAAAAAAAGGACGATTAATAGACCATCGTGTGATAACTTAAAATTTAAACAAAATATACTGTTTATGTGAAAACAAAACTCAGAACAAAAAATATTGCAGGAAAAAAACACAATTAATAAAAGTACTTCTAAGAAGGGTTTTAGTTCCGAAATTCTCTATATAATATGTTAATATTTAATTGTAAAATTATTAAATTTATGGAAAATCTAATTCAAAAATCTACAGAGATATTTTAGGGTAAATCTTTTGTAAAGTAAAAAATTTCACAATTAAATATTAATATTAATATATACATACACATATATGTATAATGAGAATTTCTAGAACTAAAACCTCCATTGGGAGTGTTACTAAGAATACCTTTATTGAAGGGTTTCTAAGCTTTGGGAATCTTAGAATACATATTCCATGTGTTTCATTTTAAATGTCACTTTAGTTTACATATTCTCTATATAAAACAAAATTACCTATCCAACTAATCATATTTTAATCAATAGAAACAATAAATTACAGGTATAAAGTTAATAAATTTGACATCGAAAACGACACTGTTTTGTAACAAAAAATTCTCTATAACAAAATTTAATATGAAACGGAGAAAATATATGTGTATGTATATTGATATTAATATTTAATTGTGAAGTTCTTAATTTTACAAGAAAACATAATTTAAAATATCTAAAATAAATAATTTAGGTTGCATTTCCGTAAAATTAAAACTTCGTAATTGTATATATATATATAGTGAGACCATCAATGGAAGTGCTCTAAGGCATGTGCAGATGGGGGTGCTTAGTGGGTTGCTTAAGGGGTGGACCCCACTAGCACCCCCTAAAACCACTTCTTATTTCTCTTAATTAAGCACCCCATTTGTTAGTGCTTGCACTGTTGCGAGACCGCGACAGCAAGCCCACTCGACAGTGCGTGCGCGCCCGCAATGTTATATCTTTTCTTTCTCTATTTAACAGAAAAATGGCACAAAATATCGAGAGACATAAGATATCACTGTCAAGTGCACTCTCTAATAAGGAATCTAGTTAAAGTGCTCTAGAGGCCTATGATGGATCATTACTATAGATTACATGTCTGGCTCTGACATACAGAGCCACTGGGCCGCTGAGTCATGTTTTTCGCATTAAATGTGTTTCATATAGACAAAGTAAATACAATTAATAGGTGTTGTGCATTAATAGCTTTCATTGCATGGTTACAGTGTCGATGCGCGTTGCGTGGATCCGATTATTGGCATGTGAGCTGATGTCACCTAGTTGGTCCCATTGTAATTGCTATTATAAAAGATAGAGAAGCGAATCATAGAAATATATACGGTGAGTAGACACAGATGTTACTCATTTAGCATATAAATATAATATCCAAATCGTGTTAATTGGATATAGAATTTTTAGCTGCGAGATGACTTGGTTAGAAACTTAATGAAATTGCATAGGCCGTACAGAAAGAAAAAATTTCTGTACGGAAATGAATGATTTTTTTTAGTACGTAATAGAAGTCTACGTTTCAATATACACGATTGCAGAGTAACTAGAGTATTATTACAAATTACCTAAGTGTTTGGGAAGTCACGAATACTCAGAAAAATCATTACAATGTATCATACTTTAGAGAAAAAGACTGTAGATCACTGTCAACGATGGATGTAGTCGAAATAGAGAGAATATGAATGGTGAAACTATCGTTCTAAAGCTATCTGCATGGATGTTACACTCTCTATACTAGATTTTGACGCAGATATTGTGTTTTTGATAACAATAGTGATGAGTAGATATGTGTTAAAAGCATTTTGGATCTGGATATATCGTATGTTAGAGATAGAGCTATTCAATGTTTTTCATATCCTATTTGACCGGTGGCAGAACATGCGAACAGGTTCATCGCAAGAGGTGATCCGTATGAGAGTTTCAGTTCAAATTTAACTGACCACTTTATTAATTAACAGAATTGGCTGATAAAATCCGATGGAAAAGAATCTAAGACAGATGATCACATTACTACAATGTGAACTGATCTATGAGTTTCGCGCATTAAACGTCCGCAAAGAAAAGGCGCATATAGATATATATCTAGTTAATTTTTTATGTACTTTTAACATTTTACATAAATAAAAGAAAAACGGGATTCAGGTGAGTGTAGTGTTTTCTGTACTTGTGAGTTTTGACTATTGCGAAAATGAAACAAAGTATAGAGGACGAACAAAAATGTATCTTATTAGCCGACTAATGACTTAGGCTTGTTAGTGTTATATATATTGTTTTGAGAATACGTTTAGATGTCGATCGTATAAGAAATAGTCTGTTACATATTATTTGTTACTATATGTTAGAAGGAATATACAGATATTTAATCATTTTCTAGAAAATTGAGATATATTGAACAACCTATTAAAAAGAATTGGTTTAGGTTAGAAATAAAGTTAAGATCTGAAAAACATTAATTATCCTGTTCCTCTAAAATAATAGTCACTTTATAAAGAGAGCTCATAAATTATCTCATGTAGAATTCAGTACCAAAATAAGGAAGAGAAATATAGTTGAGTTTGGTCAGTAGATAGTTAAATGCAGTTAGCTTAAACATAATGATGTGTATAATATATTATATAGTATGTTGTTGATATTTCTGTATCTAGAATAAGTGGGGCTCCAATCTTTTGTGCTTCTATACGTTTAATAGTATTTGATTCTCATGTTGTGAGGAGTAATTATAACCTTTTATTGGTTGAATGACGAGAGAATATAAAGTTGTTTTAGGCTAAAATATAGGAAATGTACAAAAATGAATTATTCTTCCAAATCATTTTAAATATTAATCAAAGATAATTGCTACCAAAGGAAAGAATTAAGAATATTTGACCATAAAACACATAAAAGAAAATGAGCAAAACAGTTTTATTTAAAGACGGTAAAATAACAATTAGTAATTTTGGTAGGTATAATGTAGTGATTAAGATGTAAATAAATAGTAACGAAGGAGTCAATAGAAAAAATGATTTTTTGTATTTTGGGCGAAAACAAAGTATTTGAGTGTTCATTTTTAAATTATTTCTAATTTTTTAAAAAAAGTTTACTTGAAGAAAGAGGCACATGAAGAGGCCACACTTTTTATTGTCGGACGGACAAGTTTTGTGAATTTTGGGAGCCCACAAATCGCTGCAGAAACCTGTAATGATAGTTAGTTTATTTGGACTCGTATGTCTGTCATTTTATGTCTTTTCCTAGCGTGATTCTTATACAATATTAAAACAAAACATTAAAACTTTTGTGTTGCTTCTTAAAAAATACATTGTCTCATTTGATTATGTTAATTGAATTACAATAAAAATTAAGAGGGGTAAAATTAAAATATAATCAAATAATACATTGAAACATAAAAAAGACTAACAAACAAAAATCAAAACTTCTATAAATAAAGATAAGTATTAAAATGGGAAGCGTGAGTATATATTTTTTTTGAAAATTGGGTATATTATTTTGTACTCTTGGAAACGAAGAGAGTGTCCACTAACTTGTTATCTATTACTATTTTTAAGGCTGAACATGTTTAGCTTTGTACTGACTTTAAAAAATGAGAAATTCATAAAAGATACTAAGATTGAATTTTTTAAAAAAAAGTAATAGCCTATATTTTGTTGCTAGCGCCAATTTAACTATCCTAACTAGTTATTTTAATACTCCCTCTGTTCTACAGGGATAGCAGGTTGTGTAGAAAAAGAGAAAAGTTTGTTTTCAAGAGAAGTGTACATTTTGTTACATTTTCAAGGCGTAGGTAGATTAATGAGTAAAATACAAATTTCAAAGTGTAATCAAAATTCTTATTGGGTTGTAAAACTTTTGGCGAAAATAGTAATGTGAGAATTTAAGATATAGAAACTAAAATTTTTTAGATGTTTATAATATGTGGGTTGAAAAATTTTGTTAAAACATTCATCTTTTAGAAAACAGAAAGATACATAATACAGTAACCTTTTAAAATTGTATCCGTGGGTGTAATATCCAAACTTTGTTATTTTGGGAGATATGCTGGCTAACTTTCCTTCGGGCGCTACCTTTTTTGTGAAGCAATATTATCCCAATACTGTTGGTTGATCAGGGTGGTGATTACTTATTGGAGTTTTGCGTTTCACTAATACTTTTATTGCAGGGTCTTTTCAGTTCTTAGTGTCTCTGTCATTGGTAGAGCGACCCCTTTCTCAAGTTCTTGATTTTTCATTCTGGGAGCGAGACGACGGAGTGAAACATGACGCTATAGGAGGTGTGAGCGATGAGGGAAGGAGAGAGAGGAGAACTTTGTTCTGCGATGTTCGCCGGGAGTTGAACTATAACCTGTCAGAGTAAACACGGAATGTCGTTCGGAGCTCTGTAAACAAAAATGCAATATCTAAGACGTATTTATCCTGTTGTTTTCGGATATTTAATCCGAAGGTGAAGATGAGCGCCGTATAATATGGGTATGTCAGAGAAGTTTAGGATAGAGGCGGTGTCCACTAGTGAGGGGATTTTATTTGAATCATATTGGTGGGTAGTTTGGTGGGGGATGGCTTATGTCTTGTTCAGAATGAATCTATAAATTTTAAATTTCTAAAAAAAACGAAAAAAACATTACTTGTTCACCCAGGTTGTCCATTTGAATCTGTGGACTATCGGTGTTAGTAAATATCTCTCTTCCT
>CAJHQP010006850.1:0-35733 GCA_905132765.1 Moricandia arvensis | reverse complement strand
CTTTAAAAATAAAAAATACTTCGGGAACGGGTCGTTGCACCATGGCCTAAGGCTTTCCATCCCATACCACGGTCGTCGAGTTATGTCGACCCGGACAACAATCTTATATCATTCAGCACACAACCACATATACAAACATACTTAATTAATTATAGGTGGAAAGCGTTTTCAATACAATGCATTACAAAATATCGAAGTTTGTCCGCACGGCCTAGTTCCAAAGAAAGTAATTATACATTCGATAGCTACTCTTTGCAATTGCTTACGCCACTTCAAAACTAAACCGGTCACCTACCGTTCCGCTCCCCCTCTAAGCTTCCCATCTACTGTTACATGCATAGTATAAGAAGGCATGAGTAACCAAATTACTCAGTGAGTTCCAAAAATAAACAACAAATCCCCCCCGCCCCCCCCCTTAAACCCATGGTCAAACACACATAGTAGAAATTGAAAGACTGAGGCTGGCTGGACAAGTGGACTATGTGCATGAAAAGAATGGACATGTGTCCCACTCACCAAAACTTTCTGGCAAGTTATTCATGTTCTAGAATGTGCAAAGGCTTGGTCACCAAGTTTACACTCACTTTCAAGCCAAGTTTCATTTTCTAGAAGCTTTGTAGCTTTGGCGTCAAGTATCCTCCCGGGCCAATGAGAAACGCCATGTGTATCGCCACATCACCATTGTGGGCCAATGGGTGGTTGCCACGTCATATCTGTTTACCACTTTCTTGCCATGTAATCCATTCCTAAAAACCTTCATTTAAAAGTATTTGAGCATAAAACCATCCCAAGATGCTTCCATACCACTTCATTGCTCAAAAATTGCCTAATTCGGCTTGACCGCTCTCGATTCGACCGCAAAAGACTAGGTCACACGACCAACTCTTTGATTTCTTCTGGACCAACTTGGTTTTATCACGAGCATATTTCCTATTATTACTCCCTTGAGCTATATAAAAAAGATACTCCTACCTCACACATCTTCAAAATATCGCATTTGTCCTCGTCGACCTTCATTTTAGATGCATCAACCAAACTATGCATTTAATCGACCCAAACAAAACTTTCTTCGACCAAACCACTAGTTTTGATCCTCTGAAGCTAATGCAACTCGTGGTTTATCCATCTGAACTCTTTATTTCCTTGACCAAATTTACTCTTAGTCAGGGTCATTACACCGAGTGTGCTGCAAACTCCACCTTGGGCACAACATCTTTGTGTTGCGAGCTAGAGCTACGGGGAACAGAACGATCAGGATGGGATTTGGTAGAAGATTTTCCTCTTGAAAATATGATTTAAAAAAAGGAGTGAGAAAGTATAACGAGAGGAAAGAAGAGAGGAAAGGATCTTTATACCTTAGAAAAGAGTTTGTGGAAATAAGCAATTAAAGAATTTGAAAATTTACTCCACATACTTATAGGAAAGAAGATCCACTATTCACCTCCGAATTTTCAGACATTAAACTCCGCCTAACTTACCTGACATGACTAACCGCTCGCAAGAACGTCATGATTCTAACGAGTTGGAGGGATAATTGTTGGGGTCAAAATCGGTTACGACGAAAACAACGCCTGAAACTTCCTGAAAAATGTCCTCTTTAGAATAGGGGATATAATATTTTAAAGAAAAGAAGAACGGGAAAAAACAAAACCAAGTTTTGAGTTATTTTTTAAAATGATTCATACGGTAAGTCCTCGAGAAAGGTTGTTCCTGGCCTCGTGTAGACGGATCTCGAGCATCAAACAATGAAACGACCATCAGTCTCGATCGTCTGACTTGTCGTTCGGTGAGTTGGACCACAGAGGCAGTCCAGCTTGCCCATTTGGAAATTTAGACCAAGCGGGCCGTCCAGCTCGCCCGTTTAGCTAGTTGGGACCAAGCAGGCCATCCAGCTCGCTCGTTCGGCTAGTCGGACTGAGCAGGCCGTCCAAGTCGCCGTATGGGCGAGTTGGAACAAGCAGGTTGTCCAGCTCGCCCGTTCGGCGAGTTGGACCAAGCAGGCTGTCCAACTCGTCCGTTCGGCGAGTTTGACCGAGCAAGCAATCCAACTCGCCCATTCCGAGAGTTTGGTCAACCAATCCATTTTCCCCTTGTCCTTGTAGCTTCCTCCCTCGAGATCGGATGGAAATTGATCTGGTTTCATCTCGATCGAGTTACAGTTTGAACTTCACGATTGAAAAATCGTAAGAACTTGTTTTCTCTAATAAGCTTCGAATTAATTGTATAAAACTGCAACGGTTAACTAAACACCTAAAGCTGTCTCTATTATAAGAGAATTTGAACTTTCTTCGGAAAAAAGCTTAAGTCGAAAAATGGCCTGAGAGTGTCTAAAATACGGCTAAAAGCCCACTTACTAGTTTATACGAAACCGAGCCCAATCCCTTTGACGGTCTATCTTTTATATTGCAGGAAAAGATAAATCATGTTCGAAGATAAATGTGAAGTTTCCAAAGATAAACACAATGATTGAAGAAAAATGGAATATTCCCAGAAAGCAATAAACTCGACCGAGGGCATAAAGGGAAAGAGCAAACCGCCTGTAAGAGGAGTATATAAAGATGACAAGGTTGAATGTAACTCCCCCGAACCGTCCTAGGTCGGACTAACCCGGAATGACCCGGAAGCGTTATAGTTTGGCGAGTACCACAGCCAGTCATTTCAAAACTTTAGAACAAATCAAAAGTCTAAACTAGTCCGACCACGATACCAGCCCTCTCGACCTCGGCCTAAGGCTTGCCAACCCGTACATTGGTCGAGAGTTGTGTTAAGTTTGGACAAAACTAAATATCAGCATTCTACGGGGTTTTTTACAAAACAAACATACTTTTATTTATTTTTCAGAGTAGGGAACCTGACTAGAGTCTCAAAATACAACAACAAAGAGGAAATATCAAGTCAAACAGGTACCCATGAAAAACAAAACGAGTGAAGACATAGGCATCTTGCTCATTGCAAACAACACCGGAAAAATACGCTGGCCTCGTCCACTGCACCCCGCAAATGCCCACCTTCTAAGGTTATCTGCATAGTAGAAGAGGGCGTGAGTGATCGAAATTACTCAGTGAGTTCCAAAATAAACAACAATCCCCCCCCCCCCCCCCCCCCCCTTCAGGCCATGCTCAAACACACAACACACAATCACATAGTAAATATACATGCAAACAATCAATGCTGAAGAGTAAAAGGGAAACTATTAATGCAATGCAATAACATAGATACAAATGCAATGCAATAACCTAAACATGAATGCAATACAATGACTCTACTTCCCCAGTCTCGCACCCGAGACATAACAACACACAAAAACAGTCTAGACTCAATCCTAGATTCAACAACTGAAAAACAAAACACTCAAAGGACGGATCCTTAAGCTACTCATCCCGGGATCCCTTCACACCACGGAGACCTAACCCTCCACCCTGAACACTCCCTAAAACAAACACCAAATTCACATGGTCTAAAAACATCACTCCGGAATTGGGCTTCTCCAAATCTAACCCGGGCCACATCTTCATGCAACACTCAGTCCATGGGCGTGACCCACTTTTGCGTGACGAGCCGAGGAGAGTAGGTAACTCACACTGGATAATTGGGCTTCTCCCAATGTAACCCCGGGGTCCACGCACAGCACCGGAAGATTAGGCTTCTCGCAAGTCTAACCCCGAGATGGCCACACACTCTAGTCTAGGCGCAAGACAATTCAAATAAGCATGAGGGAGCTCCATCTCTAACCTCCATGCAATGCACACCTAGACTATCATGCATAACACACCCACACACACACAACATACACTAGTCTAGGTTAAACACACAAAATACAACCAACATGAGAGAGCTCCACCTCTAACCTCCATGAAATGTTTGTTCTCGACTCAACAAAAAGCAACCAAAAAGTGAGTGACACACTAAACCACTACCCGGCATAAGAGAGAGTCTTACTCAAATATCTATGCAATCCAACTACACTACATGAAATGAATAATCACACTATAACATGAAACATAGATAAACAATCAAGTATGGGGACTACCAACTCCCATACGCACACACACAAACTGAAAATGTGGTTCAAGTTCATGAACCATTACGGTTAAAGCTCTCCAACCTGCACACACACACGGTTAGAAACACACAAACACAACACACACAGGGAACCCACCTAGGTCTTTACAAGCCGCACAACACCTCCAAAAGCAAAAGACCTAAGGGTTACACCAAAACCGATCAAGAAGAGGCTAAAGGCTAAGAGGGTAATGAAACCTACGAACGCAAATATAAAGCATTACCACCTCTCCTAGAATATCACAACAGATCCTGTACCAAGGATCAACATACGGAAAGGCCTCCTACACTCTCCTCACACACAGAAATTTTTATCGGTTTTTGCCATTATCTCTCTCAAGAACAAACCATAAGATCGACTGAGATAGAAGACACAAGGTGGTTATGGACTTCTAAAAATCATCCTAAGGGTCCTATTTATAGCCAAAGAGTGGGGTGGGAACACTTGAAATGTGTAGTTACACTTGTCATCAACATTCACTCCAAATGCATGCATGGAAGAAAGTACTCTGAATCAAAACATTTAGGTCCCATCTTCTAGAAGATAAACAAACTTCCCATGTAGGTTAAGTGTACCGAAATTCAGAACGTAACTTGATCCCCAAGTGTGGTTTCCACCTCATCACTTTTTAGCTCCAAAATGGCCTTTAAGCTCAACACATATGAATCCTACTCCTTAGGCTTTTATTCCATCTCATGTAGACCAAATTTTTTAGGAGAAGATCCAGTTCATGGTCGTTTTCGTGCATGACATGTTTCCATGAACCTTCTTCCTCCTTAACCAAACAACCAAAATGGCCCATTTTAGCACCTTTGGGTCTTCAATCTTTAAATATGTTTATCTTGTGCTACAGCCCAAATCAAATACTTCCCTTGGGTCCTTAATTAAGCTTATATGTCATGGGTTTTATGTTGAAAAGTATTACTTCAGCCCATAACTCTCCATTACCAAATGTAGCCCATTTTGGGAACAATTGGTTTTTTCATGTCTTCTTGCTCTCTAGATGTCTTTTCCCCTAATTTCTTCACCATAAAATCCCTTGATTTATTCCACACCATGTCCAGGATTTAAATAATTTTTTCCCCTCCACGTGGCATGCTCCTATTGGTTGATCGGATGGGTTATATGGACCAATGTGGTTCATTCTCTCTCCTTTGACTTTGGTTGACTTTTATTTCTTTGTTGACCATCTACAGAAGTTGAAGAAATTTAGAAAAAACTTCTTTTAACTCCTTTCCCATGTTTTCACAACTCAATTTGGCTTCCTTTGCCCTTAGCTAGCTCATTTCGACCATATCGGCCAAAATTGTCTTCCTGTGGACCATCTTCACTTTGGCTCGTTCCAACTTCATTCTGACTCGACCAAAAGTCTTATTTTATCCCATAATGATGATTGAGATCAAGTGTTAATTGATTTGCATACTTCTGAATTTCACCATGCTCGACCTTGGCCGTTTCGAAGCTTCGGTTCTGTCTCCTTGACTAATTCTTGTTTCTACTCGATCACTCTTCAAAATGCTTCGACCGAACCTCTATTCATGTCTTCTCATTTCTCTCCATCTAAGTTTGTCTTGATCTGAGTACGTTTACTTGATACCCTAGACCAGGGGTATTACATTCTCCCCTCCTTGAATTCGTCCCCGAATTCACAAGGTACCTCTATCTTCTGCTAACACCTTCTGAATTTTGCCTCGGGTTCCTCGATTTGTTCCTTGGTTCTCTGTTGTCGATGTTACTATTCGTTTCTATCATCTGCTTCTTCCTTTCACTACTGATGCCACCATCTGATATTAAACTCTTCTACCAGCATCTACTTCCATCACACTGCAGCTTGTTATGCGATCAACTTCCCTAATTCCTTGCTCGGAATTTTTAGTCTTGTCTCCCCTCCTTGGAAATGACTTCATCTTGATCCTCAGCGCTGTATTACCTCCTTGTTTGGGCTTTCATCTTAAACTCCTCTCATCCTCCTCTGGTCTTACACCTGGTTAGGCTTCGTCTTCTATTCTCGTCACATTCTTTCTCTTGGCTTTACACTGTTTGGGCTTCACTTCTAAACTTCTTTGGACTGGTGTTTCACTTGAAATCTCTTCTCTGACTCTTCGGCTTTTTGCTCTTCAATAGCTTTGATTCCTTGAGGCATCACCATCCCAAATACACCATACACTATAACCTTCACACTTCCATCACTGTCTCGGTTGCTTCTTCACAGGCTCAACCACTGACTGCTCCGCTCTTGCACACACAAATTGTACACGACTGTACCCAAATTGTTCTCCCAAGAACAATCACACCATTAACCTTTCTGAATACGCACACTACCGACGATTCTGAACCTAAACACTGACAACTATGGATCCTTTGAACACTCACTGCTGGTCTTCACCACGATCGCCACTGGTCCTTGATTTCCTTCATGCACGCACTAGTCTTCCGGAGTACACCTTGTCAAGGTCTGTGTCCTTCTGACAACACAAACACTCACAACACATTCACTTGGTTATAAATGAGGGCCGGCTTCCTAAACTCTAGGGTTCACTCTCTCCTAAAAAAACAAGGTTCCCAAAAGCGAAGCTTAACTACCACAACTTGCTACCCGGACATACAGTCCTCACCACCACAAAAAGAAGGTTGCACACACAACACAACAACAAAACAATACAACAGCTACAACAAGCAAAGAGAAGGATCAGAACCCACTTACCTGAGCTCCCACGAGCTCAACAACGAGGGTTCCTAAATATCCATGGTTTCTACGGTTCGATCCTCTCATTGCAGATGAGGCTGATCGAGCAGGGCTGGCAGAGGGAACAACGGAGATGGGTACGGCTCGGATCACGCTGGTCATTGGATAATCTGCAACGAAGTGTCCACGAGTTTCACACGAGCTGCAGATCAGATAAGCACTAAAGTTCGGCTGACTCCTAATCCTGGTGCATGCCCGAGTATGATGGTCACTTGCTCCACACACATTGCAATCCTTTCTGGTTGGAATGTCATGAGAGTCTTTAACATTTGATGCTGGTACTCCACTGGTACCTCCTTTTTCCATTTGTCCTCCTAGACCTCCACTTGTTCTGGTCATCCCTTCTTGAGTACCCTTCATAATCTGAACTTCTTTTCCGTTTTGCTTGCCTTAACTTCCATGTCCACTTCCATTGCTTCTGTTACGGCTTCCGGATTGGCTGGTGATGACTCCATCGGTATTGGCGAGTAATGGTACTCGTAGTATAGGTCAGAGGTCCGCGTAATACTTTCTGAGATGAAATCGATAGACCCTCCAGATGAGAACCTTAAACTCCATGCTGGCATTGGGATCCAATGGACTGGTCTCTCGGGAACTGATTGTAAAAATATGGGATTAGAGAGAGTTTACTTGCTGGAAACTGAAGAACATGAAGAACAAGAGGGAGAGAGAGAGAGAGAGAGAGAGAGAGAGAGAGAGAGAGAGAGAGAGAGAGAGAAGAGAAATTTCAAAAATTATAGAGAGAGAAGGAGAGAAATGATTTATTTTCCTAAAATGATTCTGGTTACATGCTTAAAATAAACTAAATCATTAGACATAAGGACAACAAGAAATAATAAACAAAGCTTCTGGTCTTTTGAGCACAAAGTGACAAAGGCTCTTCCAAGCCATAGTGAAAGTGACAGCCCATTGAAGATTCAAACCTTACCCCAACATGTCAACTTTGCTTGTAGCCTTCCCAACTCTTTATTACCTCTTTCTGACCAGAACAACAATATAATAAGACTTCTTGGATGACTTGGTCAAGGCAGATCACTTTCTTGCTACTAGGTTAGGTGCTGGTCTTTTCTCTTCATCTCTAAGCTTCAATTGTCTTCGTCTTCATATCAACATATACATAGCCTCCCACTTATTTCTTCTTCATCTCAACACTCCCCCTCAAGCTTGACCTTAGGTACTGGTCAAGCTTGGAACCATGAAGAACTTCCCTCATTAAAACCTTAATGTGCAAAACCCAGTAGACCAAAAACACATCAAGGAAAAAGAGTAGAAGCCTTCATGATAGGAGGGTCAGTGAGATGTGAGGTCTATGAGTCCAAGTTTAGGATGAATGAACTCACAGACTCTTGTACTCGCAGCTTTGGTGAAGATATCTGCCAACTGTCTTCACTTCTTGTATAGTAGGGAAGGATGATTCTTTGCTCTAAGCTTGTCTAACCTTGTGACAATCCATCTCAATGTGTTTGGTCCTTTCATGGAACACAATGTTGGATGCTATGTGAATGGTTGCCTGATTGTCACAATGCATGATAACAGGTGAGGCTGTTTCTATGCCCAAGTCCCTCAGTAGTCCCTTGATCCACATGAGTTCACTAGTAAGCTTCCTCATAGATCGGTACTCTGCCTCCGCACTTGAACAAGACAGAACCTTCTGCTTCTTGCTCTTCCAAGTGACCAAGTTTCCTCCAATGAAGGTGCAATACCCAGTTGTTGACCTTCTGTCCACTTATCACCAGCGCAATCGGCATCACAATATCCTACAATCTTTGTGCTCTTGTTGCAACACATCCATACTCCTTGTCTTGGTGCCTCTCTAAGATACCTCAAGATCCTTTCCACTATATTCCAGTGATGTATCTTGGGGTTTCTCATTTTTTGGATAACTTGGTTGACTGCAAAGCACACATCTGGTCTGGTGATGGTGAGGTAGATAAGCTTCCCAACCATTCTCCTGTAGTGCTTGACATCTTCATAGGGTTTGTCTTCAAACTCCCCTCACGCAACACCGTATACCATCTTCAACAGGAGTTTTGGCTGCTCTTGTTCCAAGATCACCTGACTCACTCAACAAATCAAGTGTGTACTTCCTTTGGGATAAAAACAGTCCTTCTTTAGATCGACATATTTCAATCCCTAGGAAGTACTTTAACTCACCCAAGTCTTTGATATCATAAGTTGTCTTAAGGAAAGCTTTAATTAAGATGATACCTACCTTGTCACTGCCATTGATAATAATGTCATCCACATATACCATAATGACCACAATCCTTGTTGACTGGTTAGAGTCAAGAGTGTGTAATCAGCTTCAGATTTCACAAAACCTCTTCCATTGAGAGTTGTACTCAACTTATGATATCAGGCTCTTGGTGATTGCTTCAAGCCATATATTGCCTTCTTCAATCTCACTACATTCCTTGGTTTAACAAGGTGTTCCAGGCCAGTAGGTGGTCGCATGTACACTTCATCTTCCAACTCTCCTGTAGAAAGCATTCTTCACATCCATTTGCCATAA
Source organism: Moricandia arvensis (assembly GCA_905132765.1). Taxonomy (NCBI): domain Eukaryota; kingdom Viridiplantae; phylum Streptophyta; class Magnoliopsida; order Brassicales; family Brassicaceae; genus Moricandia; species Moricandia arvensis. The sequence goes on along the minus strand of CAJHQP010006850.1, from coordinate 26,412 downwards.
ATCCCACTCCAAGTTGACTGCAATTGAGGCAAATGTATCAGTTTAATCTTCCTCATATGTCTGAGTGAATCCCTTGCTACTAGCCTTGTCTTGCGCTTCTCTACCTTTCCATTAGGTAGGTATTTAATGGTGAAGATCCAATTGCTAGTTACTACCTTCGTGCCATTGGGGAGCTCAGCTGCATACCAAGTATCATTAATTACCATTACATTAGTCTCATTTCCAACAGACTCTCTCTACTCTTCATGCTCCATAGCTTCCTCATGTGTCCTTGGGATATACTCCTGATCCAATTCACCAATGAACACTTGATGTTCTTTTTGATATTGAGCCAATGAACACACTGCTTGTATGGGATGAGCTACAGCTTGAGAGTTGAAATAAACTCTTGTGTTGATCCAATGGGAAGGAGGTTTTCTGATTCTGCTACTCCTTCTTAATTGTTGTTCTTCTTCAGGTGGTGTTTCCTCATATCATCCATAGTCTGATCCTCATTCACCACTGAATCTTCTTGTTTCTCATTTTGATCATGCGAAACTAGACTTCCTTGTTGCACATTCTGCTGTTGGAATTCACTTTGATTGCCCCCTTGAGGATCAAGATGAGGAACTGTGACTACATCATCCTCAGGCTCCTGACCTAGCTCTTCGTTATATTTGTTTTCCTCATGCCTAGCCTCAACCATCTCTTCTGGTATACTGATGCTAAGGCTTTGCATTATCCTTCTAAAATTGTTTGATTTATCTGAGGCTGATTGAGATAGATTCTTCACCTCATCCCAACTTTTCTCATCATACTACCCCTTAGTCACCACATACTTCACATCTCTTGATATTAGAACCCTTCTTGCCACTGGATCATAACACTTATAACTTTTTGTGTTGGAGAGTAGCCAATGAACATAGATTTTGGCATCTAACTTGCTTCTTTGTTCCCCTGGAATCAACACAGAGCAGAGGCATCCAAATACACGAAGATGATCCAAAGAGGGCTTGTTGCTATTTAGTACCTCAAATGGAGACAGATCATAAAGAATCTTAGTGGGAATCCGGTTGATCAGATGACAAGCAGCCATCACAACATCACTCCAAAACCTCTTTGGGACATTAGTATTGAACATCATTAACCGTGACACTTCCATTAGATGCCTATTCTTCCTCTCAGCTACTCCATTTTGTTAAGGGGTATAAGGACAACTTGTCTGATGTGTAATCCCATGCTGAGCTAGATACTGCTTGAATGCTTGACTTGTGTACTCTCCACCATTATCTGACCTAAGGATCTTGATGGCTCTGAAATGGTTGAAGACATGGGTCTGAAATTTTTTGAAAGCTTCAAGTATTATGTCTTTAGATTGGAGCAGTGTCACCCAAGTGTATTTAGACTTCTCATCAATAAAAGTCACAAAGTATGTGATTTTCTCTAAACATACAGGGAGCAATCCACACATCAGAATGAACAAGGTCAAAGCACTTCTTATAAATTATACTTTACCTTGGAAAGACTGTCCTACAATGCTTCGTCAAGATACACGCTTCACACCCATCATTCTCAAACAACACACTAGGAAGCATTAGGTTTAGAGCTCTAGCGTGAGGATGACCCTGTAACACCCCAAGACCGTCCTAGGCCGGACTAACCCGAGACGACCCAAAAATGCCACAAGTATAGCTCGCCGAATCAGATCGACCAAGAATCAAGAACAAATCAAGACTCTCGACGAACCCATTCTGGTTTTCAATGTCCTCGAGGCCATGGCCTTAGGCTTTGCAACCCGTCCCATGGTCTATGAGTTGTGTACCCGGACAAGGTCTGATATCTTTCACCAAACAACCACAAATATAAACATTCTTTTATTAATTGTAGGTGGAAAGCATCTTAAAAGAATATTACAAAAATATCCGAGTTTGTGCGCATGACCTGGAGTCAAAAGAAAAGAAAAGTAAATGTACATTCTAAAGCTAGTTCTTGCTTATGCTTATGCCACTTCAAATCTACGCTGGTCGCCTACCGTTCCGCTTCCCTCTAAGATTCCCACCTACTGGTTACCTACATAGTAGAAGAGGGCATGAGTAATCGAAATTACTCAGTGAGTTCCCAAAATAAACAACAACAACCCCCCCTTCAGCCCATGCTAAAACACACAATACACAAAATCAATATGCATGAAAACAATCAGTGTGGAAAAGTAAACGTGCAACTACTAATGCAATGCAACTAGTCTCACCACCGAGACCTAACAAGACACAAATGCAATCTAGACTCAATCCTAGATTCAACAACACAAAATAAACAAACAAAGTGCTCAAAGGATGGAGACACATGCCACACATCCCGGGATCCCTTCACACCACGGAGACCTAACTCTCCCCCCCTGAACACTCCCGACCACAAACACCAGAGTCACATGGTCTGAAAACATCACTCCAAGAATTGGCCTTCTCCCAATCTAACCCGGGCCGCATCGTCATGCAGCGCTCGTCCATGGGTGCGACCCGACTTTCGCGTGACGAGCCTTGGAGAGTAGGTAACTCCACCACTGGAGAATTGGGCTTCTCCCAATCTAACCCAAGGGTCCACATCATCGGAGAATTGGGCTTCTCCCAATCTACCCCCGAGATGGCCACACTTCCTAGTCTAAGTGAAACCAACCATCATGGGGGAGATCGGTTTCTAACCTCCAAGCAACGCACCTAGACAAAAAATGCACAACACACACACAAAGACACTACAATGTCTAGATGATAATGCAATCCTACATGCATAAGTAAACGATATCTAGACAACACAACAACATAACAAACACAACAATAGCATGCATCATAAATAAACACTCAAGTATGGGGACTACCAACTCCCATACAAACACACAAACCACAAATGTAGTTCTAACTCAAGAACCATCACGGTTCAAGCTCTCCAACCTGCACACACACACGGTTAGCAACAATCAAACAGGTCTTCGTAAACCCACTTGGTTTTATGCCTACAAAGACTACCTAGCACCTCCCGCTAACTCCCCAAAAACGATAAACAAAAAGAACCAAAACACTCCTTAACTCTCAATTTCTCTCTCTAAACTCATCTCTCTCTCTAGGGTGATCACTCACGTTTTGGGATGAAGAAAATGAAGGGGAGGGGTCTGGTATTTATAGAGAATGAGGGCTGAGGCTGGTTGGACAAGTGGATTATGTGCATAGAAACAAATGGACATGTGTCCCACTCACCAAACTTTCCTTGTAAGCTTCCCCAAATTCTAGAACATTCAAAGCTTGGTCAACAATTTAACACTCCCTTCAAAGTCAAGTATCAACTTCTAGAAGCCTTGTAACTTGGGTGCCAAGTCTTCTTCCCGGCCAATGAGAAAATGCCATGTGTACTCGCCACATCACCAATAGTAACCAATGGGTGTGCCCCACGTCATCGCCATGACATCTCTGGTCACCAATTTCTTGCCAAGTCATCAACTCCTAAAAATCTTCATTTGAATGTATTTGAGTAGAAAAACCGTTCCAAGATTCTCCCATTCCACTTCATTGCTCGAAAATTGCTAATCAGCTCGACCGTTCTTGATTCGACCGCAACAGACTAGGTAATCGTCCATCTCTTGATTTCTCCTTGAACAACTTGCTTTTATTACGACCATTTTTCCTATTATTACTCCCTTGAGTTATGCAAACAAAGATACTCCTAGCTCACACGTATGCAAAATATCGCCTTTGTCTTCGTCGACCTGCATTTCATATGTATCGACCAACTACACAATCTGTCCGATCTAGACAAAACTGCTTCGACCAAACCTCTAGTTTTGATCCCCTGAAGTTAATGCAACTCATGTTTTCTCCATCTGAGAACTTTGATCTCTTCGACCATATCTACTCTAAGATAGGGTCATTACAGTCCTAATCTGGCATGCCATGCAGTGCCATCAATTCCCAGAGAAGTATTGATCATGCAGATAGAAGAGGATGGTTCTGTTCTTTTGAGACGATAGAGTTCATCATAAGTGTGTCCTCTTCCAATCCCCTGCCCTGTCTTTAGGTCTTGAAACTTAACATCATCAGGTCTGAAGACCACTTGACAACTTAAATCAACTGTAGCCTTCCTTACTGATAGCAGGTTAGAAGTAAACTGAGGAATATATAAGGCATGTGATTCTCTATCAAACAACCTAAGGTTCCTTATCCCTTCTATCTTAACCTTATCTCCATTGGCTATAAATACATTCCCCGAGGCAAGCTTGACATCACTAATCAGATTCAGATCACTAATCATACGATGACTAGATCCTGAATCTATAATAATATGTTTAGAATTTGTACCCGCCTTCATAGATGAGATGATGGCCTTGGAAGCCCTAATGAAGTCATTCAAATCACTCCTGGTTACTCGGTCATCAGTTTTGATAGCACCATCCGCACTTCTCTAGGCTCCTTTTTCATTTGAATCACTACTGAAGGCAGGATACATGGTCTTTCCTTCAAATGACTGATGCTCAATTTGCTTGAGCAAGTTTCTGGCCACCTTAATATCAATCTTACTTGGCTTCAGACTCTTTCTTCTATGCTGTTTCTTAGCCCTGTTATACTCATGAATCAACACAGTTTCCCCATTCTTGCTTGGCGTGTTCTTTGTAGACTGAAATGACTTCATTTCCTTCTCAAAGAGTGTGTGAGTAACTTGTTCTTTCTTGATAAGTGTGCACACACCTTCTACATTTGGAAGCTTGTATTCTCTAAGAACATGCTTGAAAAGTTGATTGTATACATGCTTTAGAGTCAATAGCAAGCTAAAAACCACATCCTTCTCTTGCCTTTCTCTTAAGACTTCAAGATCACTAGAAATTGGTCTAAGCATGTTATTCTCTGACAATAAACTCCTAAATTTTCCAAGATGGTGGTTGAACTCCCCTTCATTTTTTCCAGGTCGTTGATCTCTTTCTTGATTTCAAACACCCAGCTCAGATTAGACATGTTTCCATACACTTCCCTAAGTGTATCTCACAAATCTTTGGAGCTCTCACAATAGGAGTAAGCTTTCAAGATTGAAGCTTCAATGCTTTTCGGAATGATAAACAACACCATGAGATCCTCCTGACCCCATTTGCCATCATCAGCAAGCTCAACTTCTTTTCCATCCTTTCCTTGGACAGTTTTTTTGGGGATTTTGCCTTCAATAACATGTTCCCAAAGCCCTCTACCTCCAAGAGCAATCTTGACAAGTCTTGACCATAGCAGGTAGTTAACTACATTGATATTAACTGGAATCACAGCCATTTCTGAATTTTCCATCAAGAATCTCAAGAACAGCTATTATCCAATGGGTAAGAAGATATATTTCAAAAATTATTGGAGTAAAGTGAAAGAAATTTGCGGAATAAGTATAAGAGAATGTAGAGAATAAGGTTTCAGGAGCTTGTCTGCTCTGATACCATGTGAACATATGAGATTTAGAGAGAGTTTACTTGCTGGAAACTGAAGAACATGAAGAACAAGAGAGAGAGAGAGAGAGATTTCGAAAAATATAGAGAGAGAAATGATTTCCTTGCCTAAAATGATTCTGGTTACATGCTTTAAATAAGCTATATCAGTAGACATAAGGACAAAAAGAAATAATAAACAAAGCTTCTGGTCTTTTGATCACAAAGTGACAAAGCATCTTTCAGCCATGGTGAAAGTGACAGCCCATTGAAGATTCAAACCTTAACCCCAACATGTGAACTTTGCTTGTAGCCTTCCCAACGTCTTTCTTCCCTCTTTCTGACCATAATAACAATATAATAAGACTTCTTGGATGTCTTGGTCAAGGCTAGGTCCTCGTCTTTGTGTCTTCATCTCTAAGTTTCATTTCTTTCTTCTTCATGTCAATATCTACATAGCCTCCCACTTATTTCTTCTTCATCTCAACACTGATGTCGACAATGTTGATGGCCACCATGCTGTCTGATGAGATCTCGATGATTTCCGGTGGTGGTTGTTCAATGATCTCCACATCAGATGAACTGATCTCCATTGCCACACACAACTAATTGCCATATATGTACTGGAAGTTGAATGAATTGGATGATGCTTGGGGAATGGCCTCCCTGCGTTGGGAAAAGTTAATACCCTCTAAATGATCCATTCTTCTTCACTCTCTTCAAGTATCTCAGCTTCCTCAAACTCGGATGACCCGGTTTCATGCAAACTCTCTGTGCTCTCGACCACATTCTCATTTTAAAAGTTGGAATCAGACTCTGACTCACTAGATGAGCTCGAATCACTTGACCCATCATAACCGGCTGCTCCCGACGCTTTCCCAACTCTTCGTAACCGTACCACATTTCTCATCCTCAATCCATTCCCACCCTATCGATTACCAACACCAGAAACTGCAACACAAGATAAGAATAAGGTCATAAATTCCAAAAAATGATCTAACATACCTAGTCCTAAGCAGAGGACATGCCAGTTCCTTAGTGATGTTATTTGCGACTTCTTTTGACTTGATAAAACATTTGAAAACCCAAAAACGAAAGCACGGTACCTCAACCATGCTCTGATACCACCATTTTTAACACCCCCAAACCATCCGAAGCCGGACTAACCCGTAACGACCGGCAAGCGTTACAGCTTGGCGAGTACTGCAGTCAGTCCGGTCAAAACTTTGGAACAAATCCAAAGTCTCAACTAGTCCGACCACGATACCGCCCCTCTCGACCTCGGCCTAAGGCTTGCCAACCCGTACCTTGGTCGAGAGTTGTGTTAAGTTTGGATAAAACTAAATATCAGCGTTTTACGGGGATTTTACAAAACAAACATACGTTTATTTATTTTTCAGAGTCAGGAACTCGACTAGAGTCAGGAACTCGGCTAGAGTCCTCAAAATACAACAAGGAAGATAAGATATCAAGTCAAATGGGTACCCATAAAAAACAAAACGAGTGAAAACATAAGAATCTTGCTCCTTGCAACCAACACCGGAAACTATGCTGGCCTCGTCCTACACCCCACAACACCCGACCCTCTAAGGTTACCTGCATAGTAGAAGAGTGTGTGCGTAACCGAAATTACTCAGTGAGTTCCAAAATAAACAACAATTCCCCCCCCCTTCAGCCCATGCTCAAGCACACAACACACAATCACATAATAAATATGCATGCAAACAATCAATGCGGAAGAGTAAACGTGCAACTACTAATGCAATGCAATAACATAGACATGAATGCAATGCAATAACCTAGACATGAATGCGATGCAATTACTCTACTTCCCCAGTCCCGCTCCTGAGACCTAGCAACGCACAAAAACAGTCTAGACTCAATCCTAGACTCAACAACACAAAAACGCGGGCCGCATCGCCATGCAGCGCTCGTCCATGGGTGCGACCCACTTTTGCGTGACGAGCCGTGGAGAGTAGGTAACTCCACCACTGGAGAATTTGGCTTCCCCCAATCTAAATCAGGGTCCACGCACATCACCGGAGAATTGGGCTTCTCCCAATCTAACCCCGAGATGGCCACACACTCTAGTCTAGGCGCAACACAATTCAAACCAGCATGAGGGAGCTCCACCTCTAACCTCCATGCAATGCACACCTAGACTATCATGCATAACACACACACACACACACACGAATACACTAGTCTAGACCAAAACAAAAAATACAACAAGCATGAGGGAGCTCCACCTCAACACAAAACAACTCAAAAGCGAGTGACACACTAAACCACTATCCAACATAAGAGAGAGTCTTACTCAAATCTCTATCCAATCCAAACTACACTACATGCAATGCATAATCACAACTATAACATGCAGCATAGATAAACACTCAAGTATGGGGACTACCAACTCAGATACATACACATACACACACACACACACACACACACACAAAACTGCAAATGTGGTTCAAGCTCTTGAACCATCACGGTTAAAGCTCTCCAACCTGCACACACACACACACGGTTAGCAACACACAAGACACAACACACACATGGAACCCACCTAGATCTTCACAAGCCACACAACACCTCCAAAAGCAAAAGACCTAAGGGTTACACCAAAACCGATCAAAAAGATGCTAAAGGCTAAGATGGTAATGAAACCTACAAACGCAAATCTAAAGCTTTACCACCTCTCCTAGCACAGAACAACGTATCCTAGACCAAGGGTCAACACAAGTAAAGGCCTCCAACACTCTCCACACACACTTAGAAATTTTTATCAGTTTGGCCATTTTCTCTTTCAAGAACAAACCATAAGATCGTCTGAGAGAGAAGGCACAAGGGGGATCTGGATTCTAAAACACATCCTAAGGGTCCTGTTTATAGCCAAATATTGGGGTGGGAACACTTGACATGTGTAGTAACACTTGTCACCAAAATTCACTCCTAATGTATGCATGCAAGAAATTACTCTGCATCATACCATTTACGTCCCATCTTCTATAAGATAAGCGACCTTCCCATTTAGGTTAAGTGCACCAAAATTCAGCATGAAAATTGATCCCTAAGTGTGGTTTCCATCTCATCACTTGTTAGCTCCAAAATGGCCTTTAAGCTCAACACATATGAATCCTACTCCTTAGTCTTGTATCCTCTTCTCATGTAGACCACATTTTGTAGGAGAAGAGCCAATGCATGGTCGTTTTTGTGCCTGAGATATTTCCATGAACCTTCTTCCTCCTTAACCAAACCACCAAAATGGCCCATTTTAGCACCTTTGGGTCTTCAATCTTCAAATCTGTTTTCCTTGTGCTCCAGCCCAATCCAATACTTCCCTTGAGTCCTAAATGAAGCGTAGATGTCATGGGTTTCATGTATAAAACCCTTACTCCAGCCCATAACTACCATTACCAAATGTAGCCATTTTGGAAACAAATGATTTTTTTCATGTCTTCTTGCTTTTTAGATGTCTTATGCCCATGATTTCTTCAACAAAAAAACGTTGATTTATTCAACACCATTTCCAGGGTTGAAGGAATTTGTTCCCGACCACGTGGCATGCTCCTATTGATTGATCAGATGGGCTATATTGACCAATAGGGTATATTTCTCTCCTTTGACTTTGGTTGACTTTGTCTTCTGAGTTGACCATATCCATAAGTTGAGGAAATTTAGAAAACATTCCTTTTAAGTCCTTTCCCATGTTTTCACAATTTGATTTTGCTTCTTTTGCCACCATATCGCCCAAAACTATCTTCCTGTAGACAATCTTCACTTGGGCTCGTTCCAACTTCATTCTGACTCGACCAAAAGTCTTATTTTATCCCATAATGAAGATTGAGATCAAGTATTTCTTTATTTGCATACTTCTGAATTTGACCATGCTCGACTTTGGCCGTTTTGAAGCTTTGGTTCTGCCTCCTCGACCAATTCTTGTTTATACTCCATTCAAAATGCTTCGACCAAACATCTATTCATGTCTTCTCATAGCTCTCTGTCCAAGTATGGCTTGATTTGAGTCTGTTGACTTGTGTTTACTTGATACCCTAGACAAGGGGTATTACATTGAAGGTGCAAGACAAACACAACTTTTTACTTAGAGCAAACATAGCACTTAGGGCAATTTAGGCATATTTCCGTATTTATGTTATCAAGCTACGACACATATAGGTAAATCAAAGTTTTACAAGGTTAGAACTAGGAACTCGCCGATGGCTCTTATCGCTTAGGCTTTACAAGTTGTAGCTCTGAAATCACAGATTCAAAATAAGATCTTCTTTCCTTTATTTTCATTGTATTGATTCGCAATAATTTTGTTTGTTCTCATTGTTTGATTGCTTAGCGTGTGGTTTATCAGATATCTGGTACCTCTCGGAAATTTAGGTTTACTTAGCTTTCCAATTTTTATCAGAAATCGAGACTGCAAATTTCGATTCCCACATACTATCAAAATACTGTTTACAAAAGGCTTGAAAATCTACATCGGCGGTCCTAACGTCCAGCCCCAAGCTATCTGATTATCCTTACTAAAGAGACCTGAAAAAAGGACAAGGGGTTGGATGAGTAACCTAATGTCGCTCAGTGAGCTGGCGGGCTCTACCTGCAACCTAGTAAATAACACAAACAACCCAAAATAACAATCAATCTATCCCTCACATGCAAACAAAGCTAAGGATACTCAATCAATCCCTATTTAACCATATATTATGCATGAGTTCAGTACTCATCTAGTGTTAGACACTTAGAGTATATAAGTATCGTTAACCGGTCGACCAACAACCCGAAAAGAACATGATCGGCCAATCAAATATACTGCATAGCTTTCAATATCCACCACCCTTCATAAGCAATCGCTCAAATAGTATAGCAGCTAATATCGGGTCTACATTAACCAAACATGCAGCAAGACTAACGGTACCTGAGCCAGAATTAGGTCTTAATGTAAGAAACCTGCAAGACAATCAATCACAAATATTCAACAATAATAAGACACTAACTAACCACGACTCTACTATAACTCGTAACACCGTATTTTGTTGATACACATACTCTAGGGTTCCGTAAACCTCTACGACACTCTAACTAAACACAAGACTCTAACCCGGGAAATGGCGACTTCGTGTTCCCCCTCAACATCGGCAAAATCCTATCTACCTACCACAGATGCAAGAAGAAAGAAATTTATACCGACCGCGTCCGACAGTCCATCGGGTCACAGTGCGAGAGCCCACAGTCCATCGGGTCACTGACACATTACACTGTCGTGTAACACTCAGCTCTAGGCCATGACCCCGTCTCTCTGAGTCTTACCGATCCAGCGAAGAAGGGGTTTCCTTGAATCCTCTGGATACGAGTGCGAGGAAAACACTAGTCACCCCTAAACATGCCTAGCATGGGCTGGTTACGCACATGCTATCGGTAAAACACACTCAACATAAACACAATCCAAAATATATCCTAAAGACCTAAGTTCCAGAATACCTAACTAAACTCTCGACTCAACAACACTAATCAATAGTAGCAGTAGTTTGGCCTATATGTCCAAACATCTAAAAAACTAAATAAAATATCATAACTAAACAACTCAAACTGTCAGTCTCTCCCTTACCAAGAGCTGACTAACCTTAATAAACAAGATTAATTAAACAAGCAAGCATTTAATTAATGCAATCAACTCAATCAAACCGTTACCCAGATAGTTCAGCCTCCTGCAATGAAAATATTCTTTAAAGATAACGGAAACCAACACTCAACCATATCAACACAGAAGAATAAAAAATATGATGCATTCTAGACCTAGTCCTATTCAGGTTATTCACTCAGTCTCAATTCCATTTCGCCTCAGCTTAGCCCGTGCTAAACTGAGTATGGTTTAATAAAATAACCCTAAGGACTCTATCATGCAATAATGTGAGCATTCTACTCTATATTCAAGTCAATCTATCCTAAGTTCCAACTGGAACTCATGCATAACAAAAAAACTACCCAAAATTCCAAACGAAATTCAAACAAAACCAATTCACAGTGTTCTGTGCCGATAAGCAGCTGGTTCATCGGAGAGGACTTGGCCAAACCCACCCTTGACGTCTTGAATGGAATGGACTGGAATGATCTTCACTTGGACAGATTCTCCCCTTATAATTGTCTGGACTGAACTCAACTCGAACAGAACCTTCTCTAGGCGCTGACTCAAAATCTTTAGAGAAACTAACCTCTAAAACTCTCAAATAGCTCAGAAACTCTTGCTTTCTTTTTCTACTTTACTCTTACGTTTTTAACTGGACTTATACAGGTCTGGATGTGTTGAAATGATCTGGGATCGTGGGGGTATTTATAAAAAACAGCAACCAAATAGATTCATGGTGGTGGCAGCCCGTGTGTCACTTTGCATGGCTTCGAACGCATGCACGGCGACACCTTGTGCTCCACATGGCTGGATGCATGACCAGGATGGCATTCAAGGTGACATCACTTCCTCCCGATCTCCCATACACATCCTGGCTGCATGCAAGGAAACACCACAGTGCTCACATGTCGATCAGCATGCTTCGGTCACAGATGAAGCGGCACCTCGTGCTTCTACATGTCATGATGCATGTTCTGCTTCCATACGCAGTGACACCACGTACTTCTGTAAACTTAGAGATTTCCAGGAAGTTGACACCACTTACTGATCACATGCATTGAGACAGCTCGAGCTTCTCAGTTTATTTGTCTAATATCGGTCCTTCTGGCAAATTTTCGACCCGCAATCAATCCCGAATATTTTTCCGCTCCCGTTCTGATATGCTAAAGATTTTAATAAATTCCAATCTGAATTCTGAACTTGACGGAAAATATTTCCCGAGCCTCCGGCTTCCCCGAGAAATTCCATAATACCGAAATTAGGGTTTTCGCCCAAATTTGTGTTTTCCCGTCGTGCTTCGATCCCGTCGTGCTTCGATCCCTTCATGCTCACTTCCTTTCCTGCTTAATTCCTGTCCTGCTTCCAACTTATTTTGTCTCTGAAATAATATTTTATTGATATGAAGTTTTGCTGAAAACTTTGTGATTAAGAAACGTCGTGCTTCTAAATTGTCGAGCTTCTAAAACGTCGTGTTTCTAACACGTCCTTCTGATCAATCTAACGCATTGTCTTACCATGGTCGAGCAGCTTATTCGAATCATGATTCACTCACTATCAATTCTTCGACGACCTGATATTTCAAAATTTCCGATCGATCCTTATTGCCCTCGACCACCAGGTTGATGCTCGATCACTCTTCCATTTTCTCTGAACCATGTTAAGTTTTATTTGCTTCCCAAAATCTTTCCTCCAAATTTTGACTTTGTTGATCTCGACAATTTTACCCCTTCGGTATGGTTATTACATGGACTCTACATATAGTTTCCCATGGGCAACTAGACTCTCCCAATAGTCTAGTCGTCCACGGGCGACGAGAAGAACACAACGTCTAGTCGCTCGTGGGTGACTAGACTCACTAAAATGTCTATTCGCCCATGGTCGACTAGACAGTATCCTCTTCATCACTATATCCTTTGAATCTTGTAGAGATTGTTTCTTGTTTTGTCTCGACTGAAGTCTCTGTTGACGTTTTACAATCAAAATTGCAAATAATTTTTTTTTCTCGTAAAACTCCAAGTCAATCGTGTAAAATGATAATTGTTAACTTAAGCACCAATGTTATCTCGACTATACAGTTGGCTTATTATTTTGCGGAGCCAGCGTCGTGTAATCATACGAAGGACGATTTCTCCGAAAGAAATCGCAAAGATCACTAAAAACAAAAAATGAACCGAAAGGGTCTTAAACCTGATAAAAGCCCACTTACGGTTTTAGACGAGAATGAGCCCAATAATGATGGTCTACCAGATGTCCGCAGAAGATAAATGGAAAAGAAAATAATTGTTAAAGTTTCGAGATAATAATAGAAAGTCGAGAAGATAAAGAAGATTTCCGCTGAAGGATAGACTCGAAACTGGGGGCATAAAAGGAAAGACAACCGACCTTGAAGACATATATTAGAGAAGCAAGGGAGAGAATGCAAATGACGGAGAATTCTCTGCAATTCAGCACAAGGAAAGAAATTTAGCGATTTCGTTTTGTCATCGAGCTGTGACTTACACCAGGTTAAGGGTTTGGGTGCTAGAACTAGGAGTACCCGACAGATCTTGTGGCCGAAGCTCTTAAAACCTGTTGTATTATCGCAGTGTCCTTATACAAAGACGATTCAATTAAATATTTCTTTTCACTCGCAACTCATATTTGACTATTTTATGTTTTGCTATACATAATTTGATCACTTTTTCTAGGCTCAGCAAAAATTTGTGACTTCAAGGAAATTAAGGGTTTATTAACTTTCCTCCGAGTATGGATATCAATAGTGTGAATTCACGTTCCTACAATTTGTCGCTTGAAGGAGGGGGGTGTGGGGGGGGGGGGAGGGGTAACGGATCAATCTAACTAACAGTCGCAAACTCTTGGTCAAATATGTCTACAAATGTTCCAGACAATCAACCACCTCGCGATGGCAATGCTGTCAACGACAACATTGAAAGCACTCCAGAAGCAAACGTTTCCACAGTTAGCGCAAATGCAAACACCGCAGAATTCAAGGAGATTAAGAAGATGTTCGCGACTCTCGAAAAGAAATCGGCCATACAAGAAAGGCTCACAAGTTCTCTCATTAAACAGGTTGAAATCTTAGCAGAAAGAACCAGGGGCGTCCATCCGCGTGGAACTACAAAAATCCGCGGAAGAAGACTCGACTTCATGACTCTGCACGATAGGTATACTAACGTGCAGAATGTTTTGTTTGATCAAAATCTAGAGGAAGCAACCCCTGAAATATCTAGGCCGAACGTGGAAACACTCAGCCTCTTCAGCAGGAAACGGGGACTGACAAAGTTTGAAAGAGTCAACTTGGAAACCAGCGATCAATCCGACCCTTAGAATAAGGACCCTAACATACATCCAAGGAGGACAAGAAGCCGCGCAACTCAGGAGAACTCTCCGTTCAATATACCAATGACTGAAGAAGAAGAAAACATCTTCTTGGTAGAGAAGGAAAAGTTAGTTGAAGAGCAAGCTCTGATCACTCGCAACAAACAGCGGCAAACTTGGAAAACTGCTGGGAGTGACCCCAGTGAAATGTCCAATCTCGAGATTTTATCGCAAAAACGGCCACAGGGGTAAAAGTGGTGAAGTCCCAAATTCACCACGCCACCATTTCCGCGCCCGAGACCAACAGGCTCCTCAAAGATGCTCAGAAAATTCCATTCACTGCTCTTCTCACTGAAATGGGAGTGTATGATCCCAAAAAGATCAAAATCCCTGTATACGATGGAACAAGCAACCTAAAAACGCATCTGCAGACCTTCCAGATCACAATGGGTGGGGCCAAAGTCAGGGACAGCAAGAAGAACGCTGGCTACTGTCGCCTCTTCGTCTAGAATATCTAGGGAGCAGCACTCGAATGGTTCACTCGCTTGAAGTGGAACTCCATCGAAAGGTTCCGCCAAGTCGCTTTGGAATTCCTCAAGCAATAATTGATGTTCTTTAATAGGGAAACCTCTGTCGTCGATCTTTGGATCTTGTCCCATAGGAAGACGAACATCTCTGTGAATAAATGAACCAGTTTAAAATCGCCAGTAAGAGGAATCAGCGACAAGGTGGCTATCGATGCGCTCATGAAGTCGCATATCAGTCACTGCCCCGAGACTTCTCGAATGATACAATCACTTTCAAGGAATGCGAGACCGAAGGTGTCGACAAACCTCACTGAAATCCACTCATAATCGATCTCGTGATAAGGGATCTCGAAATTGCCAGAGTACTTGTAGACAAAGGACGTACCATTGACGTTATACGCTCAGAAGGATGAACGTTGATCTATCCGAGGTCACACCAACGCCAAGACCACTCACAGGTTTCTCTGGCACAACGTCAATGACTCTCATATCGATCAATTTCCTGGTCATGGCCAAAGAGGTCACAAGGATCGTCAACTTCGCGGGCGTCGACCACAAAGCTCTCTGTAACATAATCATGGGAACGCTTTGGATAAATCCCATGAAGGCAGTCTCGTCAACCTATCACATAAGCATAAAATTTCCGACTCTAAACGGAACCCTGACAATATGGGATTGCAAAACATTCGAGAATTTGCTTCGTGACCAAACATAAGCTGAGGCAGATCATGAGGGAATTCATGGTAAAATCCAAATGCACGAAGATACCTGATATAGCCTATTTATTACCAGTTTTTGGCCATGTTATAGGGTCTATTTTGTGTGTCTAGGCTATGTTTTAAGGTCTTTACAGGTCCATGCACGTTTTGGAAATATATGGAGATACTTGGAGCTTTTGGAGCATTTAGAATAGAATAATCCGTATCTGATTATTGAGAGAGTCGAAGTACAAGACTGTCGTCGATCGACGACACTATCTCGGCGTCGACCGATGTTACATGAGCAAGATTGATCGATTTTACACATCTGATATCGATCGATGACCAATTCGCAGACAACCGATTTCAAGCCCAAGTTAGAGATATGACACAAGACTACAAGATTACCCCTAGACGAGTTTTTACATAGACTTTAGGGTTTTATATTTATACTTTATGATGTCACCAAAAGGGTGTGCTGGGTAAGTGTGGTGTCTGAGTGTGTGTGTGTGTGTGTGTGTGTGCGCACCAGCACTCCATCATATTTTTAGGATTTATTTAGGAAGAAGATTCATAACTCCTTATGAAGTTTTGTATTGGAACCCCAATATTTTATCTATGCATTTGAGATTATTATTCTTACTTTGATTATGTTTGAGTAGTTACCTATTAGATTTAGGGTTGAATGATAGCAATTATGGATTAGCCCAAAAGATCCTAGTTAAGTTAATATCCATCAATTGAGTTGTGCTTAATGCTTTCATTCTAGAGTAGCTAACTAGGATCTAGAAATTAGGACATGGATGACTATGAGAGTAGGTTCTTTGCCAGAATAGACTCCAATGAACTAGGTTGTTAGGCGCATGCGAGAGTTGGTCTTATTAGCTTGGTGAACACATGAAATCTCGTTCACACTTCCTTCTGATTTCACCGTCGATCGACATAAGGCCTTAGCCGTCGATCGATTGTCTTTTTTTTTTGCTCGCATACGAGAGTTGGAGTTAAAAGGGTCTGAATAGTTAATATATGATTTCTAGCATATGTACATATATGTGGATCTTATCCCCTATAATTCATGAAGCTTGAAACGCTAGATCTAACATGTTTACACTTACATCTAATTAGATTATTAGCATATTTCCATATTTAGATTATTAACATATTTCCATATTTACATTATTATCATACTTCCATATTTACATTACTAGTATATTCCCGTATTGCATCTACACCTTCTGATAAGGAATATTTCCTTAAACCAATTACTTGTTACCAATATATATATAAGAGATAAAGACGAGAATAGACCTAAAAAAAATTTGTCCCAAAAATAGCACTCAAAGAGAAAAATGACCAAAATAGACTTTATTAAAGGATGTAAATATATATTTATACCCTTGGGTTAACTAATCAAAACTTAGGGTTTAGAGTTATGGGGTGGGGTTTTGGAGTTGAAGTTTAAAAATTAAAAAATATTAAAATTTTCAAAATAAAAAAGGTCTATTTTGGTCATTTGTTTCTCTCAAAATCTATTTTTGTGACAAAAACTTCAAAAGGGATATTTGAGAGATTTGCCCTATATATAATCACCTAGTTTTGTTTTTAGAAAAATAAAATCTATTGTGTACCATTGTTCTTTGTGGATTTCAATCCCTAAGTACTACACCTGATCTCTCTTGGCAAGAGTATTGTTTTTGTGTGTTATGATTAATGGTTAATTTAATAGTTAACTGATTAGGATATTTATACCCTGCTAGAACAATAAACACACCCGTATCAATGTTGGCGCCGTTGCTAAAGAACATTGATCGTCAATTAGATATAATTTCTAGGATTTATTCTCGGTTTGTTACTTTCAAGTTATAGATTTTCTTTTTCTTTGTTTTTCAGGTGAATGCAAAAGAGTACAAGGAGAAACAAAGGACACCAATTAATGTTCTCAGGCACACAACAAGTCGAGCTTACGATCCGCAAAGAAAGACGACAAGAATCAATCGACGGCACCTAACTTAGCGTCGACCGACACTTCCTTATGAACAGCATCGACCGACATTGGAACTCTAGCATCGACCGACATTGATCACTTAGCATCGATCGATAGCATCTCATCTGCATCGATCGGCAACAGCAAACGAGTTCTGATGGTTGCGCCTATAATAGTGGTTCAGAATGAGAATGGAGACTTACATGACCTGAACGGTCAGCTGCGTAATGCAGCAGGTAAAAAGATAGCTCAACCTGAAGCTAACACGCAAGCTTCTCACAGAACGCTGGCTAACTGCAACCGTCAAGACCAGTTCTACGCCAACAGATCTGCCATTTGTCATCCAGCTTTTCAGAGAAACGATTTTGAGATCAAGCCCGCTTTCTTCGGACTTGTAGGGCATACACCTTACCATGGGTTGCCACATGAGTATCCTATGGATCATCTGGAGCGATTTGAGGATCTAGTGACTGCTATTAAATCCAATGGAGTCCTTGAGGATTATCTTTTCTGTAAGCTCTTCAAGTACTCACTTGTTGGAGAAGCTTCATATTGGCTTAAGCAACGACCACCAAGATCCCTTACATCCTGGACTGACATCAAAAACGCTTTCTTGCGTAACTTATTTGATGACGTTAGAGCAGAAGATCTGGAGAGCAAGATTGCTAATTTTTCACAAGAACCTTCAGAGTTTTTTAGAAACTCGTGTATTAGATTCAATCATACCAGAGAGACTGTCCACATCACGGATTCAACGAAATGCAGCTTCTCAGCACTTTCTTCAGAGGTATTGAATTACAATACCAGATGGCTTTGGACACAGCTAGTGAGGGAAATTGTAGCACCATAAGCCCCGAAGAAGATACGAGATTGATCGAGAATCTTGCATCTAGCAGCAGCACCAAGAACACTAACTTTGAGAGAAAAAAATCAGCTCCAATGGTAAGCAAGGAGCAGTTTGAAGAGGTCCAGGCAAAACTAGATAGTGTTCAAAGATTTTTCAAGAAACAGGTTACTTTCGCTGAAATGGAAGCAATTGAGTCTGGAGAAGATGAGACTGAAGAAGATGTAAACTACATAGATGGGAATGGTTTCCAGAGACAAGGGAACCCATGCTTCAATATGAACTCCTATGGTTCTGGTCAAAGGAGTAACTTCAATCAAAATTTACAGCGAAGACCCTTCAATAACAACAGGACTAATGGATCATCCTACTACCAGAACCCCCCATCTAGAAGGTCCGAAAAGCAAGAATGAAGCAATGGTTGATAGAGTCTTAGAGGGACAGCAGAAGATGAATGTGGATTTCAGTGGAAAGATAGAGGGTCTATACCTCAACCTGAACGCCAAGTTCGAAAACCTCAGCACTCATGTGAGGAAACTGGAAAATCAAGTGATGCAAACAAGTGAGAACATCAAGAGGCATGAGAGCTTGATTAAGGAGAAAATCGAGGCTGGAAAAAGCACCACGTCAATGCATTGAATGATGATGATTTCTGGCAGGAAGTCAAGAAAGAGAATCCCCAAACCAATGATTTCTGTGTGGCAAATTCCATATCACTCGGCACTTCTCATTCGCATCGATTGACACCAACCAGAGAGAATCGATTGACGGTGAAACCTACAGAATCAGTGGCTTCGTGTGAATCAACTAACGTCGATCGATACTGTTCTCGTGACATCGATCGACATTGTGATAGAAGAATCAATCGACAGTACACCTCTGGAATCGATTGACAAGAGAGAAACCCGGTTCGGCTACCAAACCTTGATGCCAATTTGATTGTACGTCCGACCTTGACAGCCACATAACAGAATACAGACACAACTAAGCTATGGATACTGATAGAAAATATGAGGGACATTCAAAGAGGAGGCAAAATATCCCAAAGCCTCAACACAAATAAGCCAATGAAAACGAGATAGATAGCTTTTTAAAAAGAGTTTTTAAAATTCCTTTAGATATTTGTTTTGATGAAGCTTATTATACTCACATATTGTGGATGTTTTTCAGGGAAACAAGGGAGACAGATGATGACATAGAGATAATGTTCAATCAACTCAGAGAGAAGATGAAGCAGAGAACATTTCTGAAGAAGAAAAGCGATCTTGGAAATTTTGTAGTTCCATCTTTCATCAAAGGAAACAAATATCCCAACGCCCTTTCTGACACTGGATCTTCAGTGAGAATTAAGCCGAAGTCTATTACAGAGGATTTGGACCTGAAAGTGGAACCCTCCAATGATTCTTTTACATTCGTTAACTGCTCAAGAGTGAACTTAGAAGGGATGGTAAAAGATGTTCCAGTGCAAATCAACAATACCTTAGTTCCAACAGACTTTCATGTGATGGGCATCAGGATAGATTGAAACTCTTTTTTACTAGTTGGGAGAGCATTCATGGTTACTGTGGGAGCCATATGAGACTTTCATGTGATGGACATCAGGATAGATTGTATCTATATCTAATTGATAAAATTATTTTTTATGAACCTGTCAAAAATAAGAACAAGGCTACCCTGATCAAATTGTGCAATGATGCAGAGCTTGTGGCCACATGCTTCAGCGATTACGAGTTCGGTGAGGAATCGGAAGAAGGAGCATTGATCGACACCCCACCCAACACATCGATCAACGACCTTACAGTTCAACAATCGATTGATACCCTCCCTATCGAATCTATTGACACTCAAACATTTGGACGATTCAACACCTACAATGGAGACTTCAATTACAACACAGCCTACCTCGAGTACGACGAAGACTACAAAGATTAAGAAAAAAATTGAGTACCGAGGGCTTGCTATGGAAGAGGCTGGAGTTTTTCATGTTTCCCATCAACCTGAGAAATCGACATCGATTGATGGCGACCATACACCATCGATCGATTCTGGGAACGAAGCAGAAACCGAACGTGATTCAGCTGTAGAACGCGAAAGAGAATATGGTTATCTACAACCAGATGATTATGGTATTATGAGAGATCAAGATGGTAATGCAAGAGCTATGGATGGTAGAATTCTACATGTCACAAAGGAAGATGTGGCAGACATACTTGCAATGGCTAATGGAGCTGGAAAACATTTGGTCACCAGTCTGATTATTGAGCATCGATCGACAGTCCACATACCCCATCGATTGACACCAATCTGTCTTACCACGGATATGGTAGAGTTTACAAAGACTACAATACAGATTACAGAGAGGAAGAGCTGAATTGAATCTCGCAGCCTGGCATAGGAAGAAGAAGATGGCTTGGTAATGAACGCGAGAGTGGGCAATCCAGCATCAATAATCAGCATATCCTGGCCATCAAAGGACATCAAAATAAAACCCGGACATTTACTTGGAGCAGAAGATACATAAGCTGGCTATCTCAGACCAGATGAGTTTGGAATTTTCAAAGATACATAAGGACATGCACGAGATCTTTATGGGAGATTACTAACTCTACCTAAGGAGGACGTAGGAGACACCCTTTTTATGGCTTAACACTCAGGAATTTTATTTGGACAACAGCAACAGCCATCGATCAAAGCACCGGTACCAGCATCGATCGACAACAAGGAGCCGAAGGACAAGCCAATCCAAACTCGACCATCAATCAACAACAAGAAGAACGCATCGTTCGATACCGCTATTCCAGGAGTCGACGAGTTCTGTACATCTAACCCCTTTACTTCTGAAACTCCAAGACTGATCAGTTGGATAAATATCATACTGATAGACGGTCGCGCAGAGTATGGAACAAGAGCTTTTGATGCTGATGGCAGAAGAATTTTCTTTTGGGAAAAGAAGGATGAGTATGGCATCTACATAGATGAGAATGGTAATGCACACGCAGATTTTAGGGCAAGTCTTGAGAGAGCTACTATGTTTGAGTACAACTAGATATGTTTACATGAACACGCAGCAAAGATCGGTATGTCTAGGCAGAAACCAAAGACATACAGCAGAGCAGAGATTGACGACATTGTGGATGAGATCTACACAGCTCAAGAGAGATCATTAGTCAATTTCTAAAGGAGGCTTGATGATGTCTACTAACTTATAGAAAAGTGCCTCACCGGTTTGACTACACGCATGGATGAGATGAAGCAAGATTTGGATATTGTTCAAAGACAACATGCGAGTGGACCAGATAAAGTGACATCGATTGACAGCAGTTTGTTGACATCGAGCGATACTGATTTTGGCAGACAGAAGTGCGCATCAGAAGCACAATTAGAAGAAAGGTTTAATGAGATTGCTTTTTCTCAAACCCTGGTGACAGAAGATATTCTTAGAAATTGGAGGATATATCAGATACTACAGCTGTCTGACTTAGAATGCTCCAGCGCATTATTGAGAATCTACAAAGGAGAATTCATTTAGTAGAAGTTACTAAGGAGATCATAAAGTATGAGAAAGCGAGAGGAGATGACGCAATGCAAAGCATTATTGGTACATGGTTTCAGAAGAGCAAAGAAGATGTACACACTTGTTTCCAAGTGTTGATCCACCTACATTCTAGTCAGAAAGTTCAAAACGTTGAGCTTAAGACTATAACCAAGCGCTGAGTGGGGCAACCCACTGCTTAGTAAGTTTTTACTTAGCTTTCGCTTATACTACTATTTATTTCAATTTTTACTTCGTTTTTACAGACTGCTTAAATCACCATCGATCGACACAATAGAGGCAACATCGGTCGACAGTGGATCGTGACCATCGATCGACCAAACCCACCTACAATCGATCGACACTCTCTTACAGAGAGAGGTATCGAGTTCTATACTTAAGCTATTTACTTATGATCTGGGACGGATTACACTGGGGACAGTGTAATTAAAGTTTGGGGGAGGTTCGCTAACGTTATTTTATTGTTTTGAGTTTTATTATCTATATATCAGTTTTTCAAAAAAAAATTATCGCGTCAAGAAGAGGACGATGATCAAAATTTATTATTGACTAACCACAATTTAGCACCATTCTTGGAAGGTTGTTTGCCGAGATTACTAGAGATATCTGACGTGGGTGTGTTTTTATGTTCTAATGGTATAAATATCCTAAATAAACAACTCTCAAATTAACCCTTAATCCAAACATAAAAAAAATACTATTGTCAAGAGAGATAAGGTGTAGTACTTAGGGATCGAATCCACAGAAAACAATGGCACACAATAGATTTCTTATTTCTAAAGACTAAGCTAGGTAACTATATATTTTGGTAGAAAGTAATCATGTCAAGGAAATATTTCTTATTAGAAGCTACAGATGCAATATGGAATATGCTAATAATGCAAATATGGAAATATGCTAATAATTTAACTAGATGGAAATATAAATATGCAAGATCTAGGGTTTCAGGCAAGTGAATTATAATAGATAGAAGGTAAGGGTATTTATCATGGAACTCGAAATCTAATGTAAAAGACACCAGCTCTCACATGCACGTCTAATCTATTGACTAAGTCCAATGTCTCAATTCTCGCTTGTTGACAGGGAATGACTATCGATCGATGGAAATGATTCTGCGTCGATCGATGGTTTCTCGAGTCAAGCTTTACGACCTAGTTCGATAAGTTCACTAGGTTAACTAAATCAACTTTCGCTTGTTTCTAGCAACCTAGTTCATATTATCGGGTTCTAGTTAGCTACTCTAGAACACAAGCAATAAAACAATTATGTTAATTAGATCTAGCAATGAGCCTAACATTCTATTGTTTGGCTAATCCATCAGTACCATTAATAAACCCTAATTCTAGTTGGTAACTACTCAGACATATTTAAAGTGAGAATAATAATATGAATAAAATGCATATATAAAATACTGGTGTTTAAATACAAATCTACCTATGAAGTTATGAATCTTCTCCATAAATAAGTCGTAGAACTATTGTCAGGTGGTGCACACTTAGCCTTCTCACTCACACACTTTTTCGCACTTTGCACCAAACACTCACAACACCAAGCACACTTTTCTGGTGCAATACATAAAGTATAAATATAAAACCCAAAGTCTAGGTCAAAAATCATCCCAGGGTAATCTTGTAATCTTGTGTCATGTCTCAAACTTGGGCTTTAAAGTCGGTTTTCTGCGAATTGGACATCGATCGATGGCAGATGTGCAACATCGATCGATCTTGGTCATGTACATCGGTCGACACCAAAGTTATGCCGTCGATCGATGGTAATCATGTACTTCGACTCTCCCAATGATCAGCTACATTTTATTCTCCTCTAAATGCTCCAAAAGCTCTAAGTATCTCCATATATCTCCAAAATATACGTGGACCGGTAAAGACTCAAAACATAGCCTAGAAACACATAACAAACACCCGAAATAGAGCCTATAACATGGTCTAAAACTGGTAATAAATAAGCTATATCAACTCCCCCAGACTTAACCTTTCGCTTGTCCTCAAGCAAACAAGTCTGTGAAAGATGTTTGAAAAGCGAAGACTCACATATTGTCTAAGTATAACTGTCACCTTACTTTATTGCAACCACAACCTATCAAGCCAATCACAGAAAAATTTTATATACCCTATCCTTGTATAGCAACCAAATTCATTCTACCAACAACTTAGCGAATACTAGTTTGACTTGCCCCTCTATTGATTTCATTTCTTTGCATAAAATAAAAGTGCAGGCTTTACCTTGGGAGTATCGATCAAGGACACATACACTCTACCTCTGCAAGTATCTAAACACACATGTAGCCTTCTCTGATTCCTTTCCTCTCTCTCTTCTCACTTCTTCTCAGTCAATGTCTCTCTTGTTTTGAGGGTATCATTTTTTTTAATTCAGTGAGATATTTGGATAGACTTCCATGAATCAAGCACTAATGGTTTTTTGCCATCAGATCATGTTAACTTCTTTTTGCCCTTATCTCTTTCTAGGATCATATGAATCAAGCTTTAATTGTTGTAGCCACCAAATCATGTTCGACTCCTTTTTTAATCTAAAGGGGAGAGAGAGGGGAATCAGAAGCACACAGAATTTTACCTTCCAGAAGGAATCCAATCCAATGTATACCAAATCCCAAAGCAAGCAAATAAGGTCAGGGTTAGTGTTGGAAATCAGCTTTTGTTCCTCCAAACTTTCTAAGCAAGTGTGATATAGTGGCAGGATGATCCACTTTGGTATCTCTAGTAATCTTTGCAAACAACCTTCTAAGAATGGTGCTTATAGCGTGGTTAGTCAATAATAAATCTTGATCATAGTCTTCTTCTTGACTCAATACAACTTTTTGAAAAAGTTATATAGATATAACTACACTCAAAACAATTAAATAGCATTAGCGAACCTCCCCAGACTTAAATTGCACTGTCCTCAGTGTAATCCGCCTCGGATCGGTTTGAGAAATTAAATCATAAGTAAATATCTTAAGTATAAAACTCGATACCTCTCTCTGTAAGAGAGAGTCGATCGATGGTCGGTTACCGGTGTCAATCGATGCTAAACCTCTAAGTTCCTGTTTCTATTAAACTCCAAATAAAACACAATGTCAGGAATACCTCCCCTAGACTTAAACAACACTATCACCAATGTTATACATTCTGAGATTGGGGAAGAAATAAATCATAAGGACCAAATTTTAACAAGGAAAAATGATATACATGCTCGCTGATGGTGACCGTCGATCGACACAGTAAGTGCCTATCGATCGATGTGTTGCTTACTCCGTCGATCGGCAGTGATCAATTGTCGGTCGATGATCTATGCAGATTGTCTTCCTCGAATCTTTTTTTTTAAATATGAAATAATTAAAAACGAAAATTAGTAGTAAATGAAGAATAAAAACTAATTAAAACTTACTAAACAGTGGGTTACCTCCCACTCATCGCTTGGTTATAGTCTTAACCTCGACGTTGTGAATGCTCTAGCTAGAAAGGAGGTTGATTAACACTTATAAAACAAGTGGCTACGTCTTCTTTTCTCTTCTGAAACCATGTACCAATGAAGTTTCTGATTGCCTTATCTCCTCTGGTTTTCTCTTTCTTTATGATCTCCTTAGTACACTCTAGTGAATGCATTCTCTTTGTAGATTTTCAATACCGCGCTGGGAGTATTCTAAGTCTGGCAGCTTTAATTTTGATATCTTCCTCCAATTGCTGAGAAAATATCTTTTTCATCAGGCTCTGAGCAAAAGCAATTTCATTGAACCTATCTTCTAAGCGGTTTTCTGCTGCGGACTTCTCTCTATCTACTCAGTATCGATAGATAGCAAGGTGATGTCGTCAATCGATTGTCAGTCTATCTGGTCTACTCGCATTGCTGTCCTCCGAACAGTATCCATCTCTTTCTTCATGTCATCCATGGCGTGTAGTCAAATTGGTAAGGCATTTATAAATAGATAGTAGACATATCACAGCCTCATGTAGAAATCATCCAGTGACATCTCTTGAGCTTTGTAGGATCTCATGCACAATATCATCAATCTGTTCTCTGGCTGTATGTTTCTTGGCTTATGTTGCTCATTGTCGATCGATGCTGGTACCTGTGCGTCGATCGATGGCTGTTGCTGTTGTCCAAAGAAATTTCCTGATCGTTCAGCCTATGAGAAGTGGTCTGCTACATCTTTCTTAGGTAGAGTTAGAATTCTCCCATAGAAGACCTCGGTGCAGGTCCTTCTACATCTCTGAAAATTCCAACTCGTCGGTCCTATGATAACCAGCTTCTGTTTCTTTGGTCCCAAGTGAAGTGTCTGGGTTTACGTATGATGTCGTTTGATGGCCAGTTGGGGCCGATTATTGATGCTGGATTGCCTACTATCGCGTCCATTACCCAGCCAGCTTCATCCTTATCGTGATCTGATCATATTCTTCGTAGGTTTTCACCGTATCCTTG